>WAAG01088368.1:12856-131106 GCA_013390105.1 Tichodroma muraria | reverse complement strand
CGAAAAAGTGGGAAAATTTCTTTGTTTTTTTTTTTTTTTTTTTTTTTTTGGTTTTATAACAAGCCTCCACCTCATCAGTTCCGAGTTCAGGTTTCAATCACTGCTGCTGCTGATCATTTTTATTCTGTGACGTGTTGGATTAGTCTGACTCTGTCCTGCCGAAGCCAAAGGAACACTCCCCCTTCCTCCAAACAGAATTAAGCCCTAAATGAGTAATTTTCCTTTTTTTTTTTAAAGATCAGGAAGCCCATAAAACCACACAGGGATAGCTACAAAATGCACGAGACCTTACCCTCCCAAAACCCCCTAAAATTCAAAGCCTAAAAGGATCTTTTACAGCCAAATTCTTTGAGATACAGAAGTTTTCCTAAGTCTGGAAGGTGCCGAGGCCCCGGCAAGTCCAGGGCTGCACTATTTGCTGCTAAACTTAGGTTAATAGCTGATGACCCTTTCCATTCTTAACCCCGAGCTCTGACCTCCTGACCCACCCCTGGTGACGGTGTTTATAAGCGTGTTGCCACTGGTGTAAATAAAAAAGGAACACAATGTGCTGAAATTGTTACTGGTGATGACAACTGACACACATTTTACACCGCCAGTGGGCAAACCCATCAATAAATAACTCCAAATCTGGTGTTAATGTGCTCAGTGCTTCTTGCAGGGCTCGTGTCATTTGTGCCGGTTTTCTTCTTTTTCTCAATTTTTGTGGGACAAGCAAAAAGTTTCCAATAAGGAAACAGACCCAAATTAAGGCTAAGGTTTGCCATTAGCATCAGACCACAGCTGGGTTCTCTACCCTCCAAGGTGCTCCTTCAAACACGAAAAACCCCACGAAAATNAAGGTGCTCCTTCAAACACGAAAAACCCCACGAAAATCTCCTGCACCATAGATCAAGCAGAACAGCCTGTTTTCTAAAAGCTTCCAAGTACAAAACCACGTGGCTCGTGATGAAAATAAAGGTTCTTGAAAATCCCTGGCTGTGGGGCACTGTGGAAACTCTTGTCCTCCGTGCTGTCCACAAGTTAACCAAAACAAACCTTAAAAAAAGCCAAAACCTACTGGAATGCTTTGTATAAAAATAAGACAAAAGGACAGACTCTAAAATTGTACCCATGTCTTAAAAGAAATCCTTTGGGTTGTTTTTAAATTTATTTTTTTTTCTAAATTTATTGCAAATTAAATTTCAATCCAGATTAGAATTACAGAGCGACATTTAAAATTTACAATAGATACAGCCACATTCTGCACCAGAACACGAATTCCTGTGATTGAAATTTGCCTCTTTTACTGAAGATACCGCAATGGCAAATACAGACTTTCTTAATTTATGTGAATTATTTCAAATTCTAAACGATGCAGGGTGCAAGGGCTCCTTTTTGGAGTCCCCAACCCCACCCCTCGCTCTGCCAGCCCCTGGCAATGGCTCAGATGGAAACACAGAGGGAAAACAAAAGGGAACCACCAATCAAAAAATATCAGACAGACTTAAACATTTCTGAGCTGGAAATCTTCTGATCATCTCCACCAATTTCTCAAGGGACTGTGAAATCCTGCAAAGGCCACTAAGAGCAAAACCCACACGCCCTGGAAAACTGTGGATTCCTGAGAACCAGCTGACCAGGAAATGTAGGAAAATTTAATAGCAAAATGTAAGATTTTCTCCAAGTCCTGTCAACTTATATGGAAAATCTTGCATTTAATGGTGAACAGTTAACATCTTCTTTCTTATTGTTGCTGCTACAATGTGATGAGGCAAAAGCTCCATGAAAGTGTTCCTAGAGGAACAAGTGATTCTAGTGGATGCATATAAAATATGTCAAATAACAGCCATCTCTCTTTCTCCAAAAAGAAAAATCGGATTACTGTAAAATTGCAAAATCTAATTTACATCCCCCTACCTTCCATTTAAACTTCCACTTTTAGGAAATTTTCCCTTGCTCCCGAGCTGTGCCTGTGTAAAAGATGCTTTGCCACGTTTCTAATTGATTCGTTTTACACTATCGAGAGGATAACAGTGATTTTGCAGAAGAATTCTTCCTGCCTTGCACACATCTCTCATTTGCCCATCTTAATTCAATTAAAGGAAGTAAAGGACGGTTTGACCGACGAATGAACCATATTTTAACTGAGGACATTTCTATGTAAACTGGAATATACCAAGCACTAATTCTCAGCCAGTTACTTCCGATCTGCAACTTTTATTTTGAAAGGTCACGGCTTGGTCACCGAAAAGACAGAGGATATTAAATGCTGGCAAGCATTGTACAACAGTGCAAAACTGCAGGCTGATATCAAAAGATTTTAAACTCAAATGCAATTTATATGCAAACAGTCTGTATTTATTCTTAGCTATCAGTAGCTGGAAGTCAAAACTTTAAAGCAACCCCTCTTTAAAAAACAAGAAATCCTTTAAAAAACCCTTTTAAACCAACCCAGCTCGGTGCATTGTGTGTCTGGTCCTTGGAAGGACATTAAGGAAAATATAATTTCTCTATTTCCCATAGGATTTATATTATATTGCTGGGAATTGCTATGCCCAGGACACTAAATGGATCACTTCTGTGGGTTGTTAGAGGAAATATGTACAGAAATACTGAGCCTTACTACCAAAATTTATTTACAGGTGTGAAGCAGGGACAGGTCACTGTGGCTATCCAGAGTTTCCTGGAATACAATTTCTGCCATCAACAGTGGTATCACCCTTTCATTTGATTTGATTCTCTGCACTGACCTGGAATACCCTGGAATATTTGGATATATTTTAATCTGCCAAAGAGGTTAAAAGTGGAACAAAACCAGCTTCAAAGCTTAATTTAAACACACACGACTATTTTCTAAGAATGTACAGGAAATGTTGCCACCCCAGCTGTGAACTTATTTCTACATCAAGTAGAGAAGTTCTCCATCCCCATCCTCTCCCCAGACATGGCCACTTTGCTGCTCCTGCACCACGGGGAGAGAAGAGAAAAGCTCCTTCACGTTCAAGAAAATTCAGCACATTTGCTGAGGAGCAGCCCAGGAGCAGCACAACCCAGGGGTGGGTTCGACACTTTCTGTGAAGTATCATTAGACAAAGACAACATTTCCAGGAGAAATAGGTATTAATATATTTTCAGGACTGTTCCCTCAGCACCTTTTGGCCACTGCTCTCAACCTCACTGTGTAACAGGAGATGTCTGCAGACGATGGCAGAGGAGGGAATGGTCAAATAAGGATATTTTTAAGGAAATACTTGCTGACAGCACACTGAAATGAGGATAAACACATGCCTACTGTTTCAAACCAGCTGCAAAGGCCAAACTTTTATTAAATAAACACAGCAAACAAGCCAGCTAAAGCCCACAGGCAAGATGCTCTGTCACCAGGGAGGTGAGGATGATGAGGTGTGTCCTTGACCAACTACTTGGGAAGTTCCTCCTGAATCTGTCAGGGAGCACCTGAGGGGTTTAAGTCTGAATTTCCACCGAGAACAACGTATGAGGGGACACATTTGCACCAATGACAGGGACAAATTCCAGATAAGTGAGGGGCTCTAAATGTGCCTTTTCTCACTGCCAAGGTCATCACTGGTGCCCTCAAGGAGTCAGAGGCACAGGGCTCTCCCAAGAACAGATCTCAGACAAGAGTTTGGGTCTTTGTGGGTTCAATTTCAGATCAGTCTCACACCTTTGTCCCTTTAACAAACACCCAGGTTACAAGTGACGCAACAAGTTCTAATTAGAACGGTGACAAAATTACTTGCTGGAAATACAAAACCCCTGACAGGTTTTAGATGTCACGCTTTGGTGACCAGGTAGAATCTGAGTCACTTCTGGAAAGCTCCCATTTGCATCTAACACCACAGACCAGACATTTCTGTCACCAAACCCCCTGCACAGCAGCGCTGAAACCAAAAATCACAACTCCACTCCCCGTGGAGAGACAACTCCTCAGGAGTAGAGCAGCAGCAAGCAGCTCCTCACGTTGGCCAGCATTATAAACACAGGACATCCAGCCTGTGCCACGGGGAAGACTTATTCCCATTTGTGAGTTTTTTCCTGGAGCGAGAGCAAACCCCACTAAATATTCCTGTCTGCCTCGGTGTGCACAAAGAGCCCAGAGCACATAAATCTGGAGGAATATTGCTCGGAGAAGGCCCGAGCCACACAGAGAGCGATGGCCACGGGGATGGCTCCAGGCAGACAAGGCTCTCCCGGATGCCGGTTTTGGGGAGGGAGCTGCGGGATGCCCGGGGCCGTGGGGACGCCGGCGGTACCCGTTGGGTGGCGGTGGCACTGCCAGCCTGGCCAGGCCGTGTGTTAATGACCTCGCAGCAGTAGACAGATCCAGTCCTTCTGCTTTTCTTTCTCACTGAATGATTTCCCTAAAGCCAAAGCTGGGCAAAATGCCACTAATGCTGCCGTAAAACTCCCGCTGCGTTAGGAGGGAGGCAGGCGACTGAGGGTTAGGAGGTAATCAAGCTTACAGATTAAGGCTCGCTAAAGCTACAAGATCAGCACGGCTCGGGGTGTTTATTAACTCTTTGGAAACCAAGATGCACCATTTCCTATCACGTTCAGAAAAAAGGATGTTTTCTAACCAGCCCTGACAGCTGAACTGTTTTGCAAGATTAATCCTAATTTCTGCCAAGCCAGGAGTGCAGAAGAGATGCACTTGAAACCTATTTGGAGCAGCTTCAGTATAAATTGTGTTTCAAACTATGAGATCACGTGACAAAAACCTCCCAAAAATTACAGGCAAGGAAAATTTATAGTTATACTTCCGGTCAGGAACGTTGCTTCTTAAATTAAACCAGGTAACCTAAAAGTCAGAGAGTTCAACAACCTTCTGCCCCCTCGGTGCACCAAAGCTGTGACCTGGGAATTCCTCTTCTGGAGCAGCGCAGAACGGGTTAATTTCTGAATATGAAATGAGGTTGCTGCAATCTGGGTGTTTTTTGTTTTGTTTTGTTTGTAACACAAAGCAAAATATACTCTACAGATGCTTGATTAAAATGCAACAGCTGTTTATGGCGGTGCATTTTCCGCTAATTTACTGGGGCAGATTTTTGAAGGAGCCTTGCTTTATTGCATCTTCATTTGCATAAACATTCATATACCAGAGCAGTCTGGCCACTTGTCACTGGCTTGGCTGATGTTTAAGGTTGAAATTCAGATTTGGCCAAGCCATCCACTCTCAGAAGGGAAAAAGAGCCCTGGGAGTCAGGTGCTCCACCTCTGCCCTGAGATCCAACCTGCACTTTGTACGCATTTAACTTCTCAATCCAAAATATTTCATTTCTTGGCATCGTACACAACTAGTTGTTAATCTGCTCTTCACATCTGTCTGGGTAGGCCTGGTGCCTCTTTTTTTTTTTTTTTTTTACTATATTATTATTTCCCTTTTGTTTATTTGATCTGTTACATTCCTTAAACTCGATGACTAATCCAAATTATTCACAAATACAAAAGGGTTTATGTAAATTATTGTGCCGAACCAACCCAAATCACAATTAAAACATTGTTAAGTGCATTAGACAACAATGGCTGCAGCTTCCCTATCATAGATTGAGGCAGAGGGATTTGAACTTTTATTGACAGTAGCAGCAGAAAGCCTTAATCACTAAGCAGCAGCACAGGCTGGGTTTCGTAGGGTAATGACCCATCTATATATTCATAACAAGGGTCTCATTCATCATAACTCATATTTAAAAAAACATAAAGAAACTCTTGCAAAACTAATGGAGGGAATGTGTGAAAAATGATTGGATGGGCAAAGCTCTGTGGGGATGGAAAGGCTTTAATTGATTTTATTGTGCTGTGTCTAAGCCTCCTTGCCCAGTACATCAGATCTGTATCTAACTGCATTTCAATTGATTTTCACTGATAGGCTTCTTTCTTATGTCTAGGGCTTAAGTTCTAAACTAATAAAAGGATAAAAGACTTTGTAATGCAGATTTTGAAAATAATGTGCACACATGATTTCCAGGGAAGAAAATTGTGTGAT
The DNA here is from genome assembly GCA_013390105.1 of Tichodroma muraria. NCBI lineage: Eukaryota > Metazoa > Chordata > Aves > Passeriformes > Sittidae > Tichodroma > Tichodroma muraria. The sequence continues at coordinate 125,120 of WAAG01088368.1, read as the reverse complement.
ATGTGTTTGTCCTCCCCAAGTGACTACAACCAAATGTAACAGAAAAAAATGCAACTAATATGAAGGAGATTACTAAGGGTGGGAGGGGGAAAGGGAAGAAAAAGAAAGAAAATAAGGAAAAAACATCCCTTGGCTAAAATCAGCTTGATTGTAAGCAGACATGACTTCAATGGAGTTGTACCTGCTCACATTAGGGGTGATTTTGACTGATACCTCAAACTTGATTGAAAGAGATTTTATAATTCATTTCAGCTGTGGGTTAATTCTTCACCATTTCAAATAAGGAATCATATTCTGATAGAAGTGCCTAACATAGATATCCTGATAAAACAACCTAAAGCAAAATGAGCTGGGCTTTAACTGCTTATGGATGATCCTTTCCTTGGACCTTAAAAATACGGGAATTTTTAAAGCATCTAACTTGTGGCAGTTACATGGGACAGATATAAAACGCATTTTAATGCAGCTGCATTTACACCCAGGCCAGACTCAGCTCGTTCAAGCCCCAGGATGCTGCTGATGGGGCTTTTTATCAAATAACCACTCAAAGGAGGTGATAACTCACTTTGAAAAACTGATTATAAAAGCAACAGGTTCACCTAAAGCAAACACGTATTAAATGCAAATACCCAACCACAGGGGGAAAATCTAAACGTTATACAAGTGAAAACATCCCCAAAAAAGCCATTTCCCCCCATTTTTTATTCTCCACAGCCCGCTATCACTTGCTAATCTATTGCAAACTGCACTATCTGCTCGTCAGATGGTTTGGAACATCTGTATAACAAATGATAATGTAGAATAGTTGTTCTGGGTTTGTGTTCCTTTATGAGGCTTGGTGTTGATAATCTCCAAAGCACACCCATGATTCTTTAAATTAAACATAAGAATCTTGTCTCACAGTACAGCTAGGTTATCCATGTGTAAGAGCCCAAGCCAAGTAATTACACATCCGCTCAAAGGATTAGACACATAAGATTTCTTTAAATTTTTAATAAAAGTGCACAGCTGTTGTAGGGAAAAAACTCTTTTGTTCTAGATTTTTTTAAAAACCATTAAGCTCAAAGTGATTCACAGTTATGCTTCAAGAAAACTACTTTCAAAGTATTTCTGTTAGGCACTTTTTTTTAGTAGATTTAACATCACTTTAACCTCACAGCAACAGATTTGAGCCAGGAATAAGCTCATGGAGAGGTATTTGGTCAAGTTTTAAAGAACATTTCTCTGGCTCTCCCCAGGATACCTGGAAATGCACTTCCCCCAGCAATACAACCACGTGGAGTGCACATAAAACCTTGTGATGTTTGCTTCATGAAGTCAGGCTGTGGGATGAGGTGAAACTGGTGTTTGGGTGGCACCACACGATGGGACACGAGGGACACAGCGGCCCTGGCAGCCCGGTGCCACAGCTGGGACTGCAGCTGGGCTCTGTCTCAATTCTCTGGAATCACACGGTGCTGGAAGGTCACCAGACCAATACAGGACCGAAACCGTGAGGGACAAGAGCAGAGCAGCAGAAATATGGGAGCAGCACAAGTGTTCTTCAAAAGAGAAATGAGTGGCTGGGATGAAATCAGGGTGACACCAAACAGGTGACAGCATCCAAGCAAGCTCCAGCAAAGTCAGGATAAACTGGAAGAGACCGACAGGCCACGCTGGCCACACAGGATGATGAAAAAAGTCTTTACGTGACCTTCAAATGTCATGCTTCTGGAAAGAGAAGGAAGAAACCTGGACAACAATAATGAGGATGGACCATCCAGAAGAGAATGAAGTTCCTGAGGACTACGGTGATTAAAAGATGAATGAGCAGAGAGTGAGAGGTCAGGAATGCAGGGCTGGAGGGCAGCCTGAGGACAGTGGCTGCCACGGCCATGTTCCTGCACAGCAGAAAACAGGAATGCTGTCCTGCTCAACAGTGAGATGTCACCTCAAACACATGTACCAAACTCCTGCTCCAGCTGGAAACTTGAAAGAGATCCAGAGCAGCCTGATGAGGGGAACAGAGAGCCTGGCTGTGGTAAGGATGGGAGCAGCAGGGCTCCTTCCCACTGCAGCTGGGAGCCAGCACGAGCACACAGCCCTGCTCCACAGACACTCCAGGGCAGGAAAAACTGTTTAACCTAAAGGACAGCATGGGCACAAGCCCAGGTGTGCCTTAAAAGACTGAATACAAAGTTTGGGGGTGTGAGGTCCGAGTCTCATCACCCGTGTCCATCCTGCTTTTCTAATTGAAATATTTGAACTTTGGCTCTGCACCTCGGTGTAAATGTACTGCCATAAAACCTTTGCTATAATGTGCAATCTTACTAACCAACAATATGCAGGATTTACAAGATAAACTATGGTATGTGGGTATATTTACAGCGAATCTAAATCTCTAAAGGTTTTAATGAACTGCAGCTGACCTTGATCAGTGATTCAAAGCCCAGAGCAGCTTCTACTCTCTCACACATTACTAACCTTTGCTACAACATTTATCAATTTACCTTCTTGATCTCTCAAGCAGGTCATGTTTTCTAATCAGCCACTAGCTCAAAGACCTACATCCCAATTAAATTACTGAATGAAGACATGCTGGAATGTAGGCTTCTTTTGAAAGAATTAGCACAAAATACACTTAAATACTGGATTTGCCATGTCTGAACTGATTTTTTTTAAACACTTCAATAGAATATGCAAGCACAGATACATATCCTGCTCAGAACTGTTAATGTCATCCCTGAAACATTCTGTTTCCTTGGATGCTTTCTGTTTTTGCTTCCCCAAGTGTTCTGTGCATTAATACTGACCTGAGCTTTAAATCATCTATGCTGAGCCGTGAGCTCCTCAGACATTAGCTTGTCTGAAATCTTCGGGTAGAAAAAAATACACAGATGTTTATTATTAAGCATAAGAGCAGCTTCACAGACTTAAAACCACTTGCAACTTAAGTTAGACGCTTATTAAAATGTCCCCGAGATCTGAGCCTCTTTTTTTTTTCTCTTTCAGTGCAGCATTTTTTTTTTTCTCTACATACAGTGAAGCAGAAGAGGGAAGGGGCTGAATGGCCAGCTGAAGGGGTGAAATGGCCAGCTGAAGGGGTCTGTGCAGCCCCCCCAGGGGGTGGATCCAAGAGCAGAGCGCCCAGAACTCCCTTCCCAAGGGATCTGGGGCAGTGGCAGCAGCCACCCCCAAGATTTCAGCCAGCCTTGCTTCGGTTTAAAAATCAGATTGTGCAAACAGTTGCTGTGTGCTGGCCGGGGCAGGGTGCTGACAGAGCCTGGGATGTGCAGTAGCTCAGCCACACAGTAGCTCTGATGCTCCCTGGATGTGATGCACATGTTGGGAATGCCTGTGCCCAGCATGTGCAAAACCAGGCACGCAGGAGGGGGAAGGAGGGGAGCACGGCGTGCTGAGCCTCACAGCAGCCTGGCTGGTGGATAAATAAATATCCTCCACACTGCTGCTGCCTCTAACAGCATTGCTGCAAACACAGGTGAGAAGGAATCCTCCAAAAGAGAGAGAATACCCCGGGTTGTTTTGGTTTTTTTTTTAATTCCCTATTTTTTGCCACTCTCAGAAGCAGCAATCAGTAATGACAGATACCAACAAACCTCAAACGCTTGCCAGACACACACAAATCATCTTCCTGGTCACTGAGACAGATGACAGACCTTCAGAGCATCAAAGAAGCAGCAGTTTCAGATGAAATTAAGATTCCAACAGGGATTCCTCTGATTTCAGAAAGCAGCTCTTGCTTCCCCTCACAGCCCTAACTTACACACACTTGTTTCTACCAGACCTGAATCATCCACCCCCCCTCCCTTTATCAAACATTTTACAGGGAATTCAGACTCATCAATAAGCCAAAAAAAAGAAAGCTGAAGCCACATTTTATGCAACACAAATTGTTTGGATTATTTTCGATTCCATGGAGATGGAGGAGATGCCAAATCTGCAGGTGCAGCCTGTGAGAGAAGCTTCGCTGCTGCTGAATCCAGCTTGTCCCTCCTGGGAATTTGCTGGGAATTTCCAGGAGGCAGCACCTGGAATCCACCCCCACAGCCTCACATGGATAAGGAACCTCAGTAAGGTAAAGGGATGTGAGGTATGGAAAAGGGTGAGAACTCCTAAATTAGGGAAATCCAATCAGGATTTGAGCAAGAATCAGCTGCTTGAAAAAGAGGTGATGTTTGCAGCATAAAAATAACAAGCTCCTTAAAAAACTGATTTTCTATATTAGTTTTCCTTCTTCCTGCACATTCTTCAGTTACAGAATGAATTAAATTTAATGTATAAAATACTTCTGATGTTTAAAAAGGGGACTGTTGAACCCCAACACTCTGGGAATTGAATGAGAGAATACTGTCCCCTTGTCCATCCTCCTGTCCATCTCTGTGTTACTCTGTGCACACAGTAAAACTGCCTGCATGATTAAACTGAATTTTTTTTTCGCAATACTTACAGCAAAGTTGATTTCCCTACTCTAATGCAGGGGCTCTGCCATGGGGAACAGCTCAGGAAATCTTCCTTTAAAAGAGTATTTAAGGATACTTAAACCTCACAGGTATCTCATTTTGATGCTGCTGTCACAGGAAAACAAAAACACGCTGCAAAAACTGCCCCATGACACGTACAAGAAAACACTCCTCGCTCCAAGTTTAATTTATTTGTTGACAGAGAAGATCCACTGTGCTTAATGCAAAGTTCAATAGAAATACATGTAATACAGATACCCAGAATCGTAACTGCAATAAAATAAGCTCCGCGTTTATCTGGCTGTTAAACGCAATCCAAAAATTTATTGGTAAAAAGGAATCAAATTCAGTTATGGCATAAAATATATTTCTTGCCTTCCAGGAGCAAGCTCCCTGAGCTCCATTCATCACAACAAATCAGAGCTGTTCATCTCTCCCAGGGTCTGCCCCTGCAGCCGCCGAGCCGCGGCACACGGAGCCGGGGACCGCGCTGCCCTCCCCACCTTGCTCCCATCCCCAAAAGGGGCACCAGCAGCTCCAAAAATCCCGGCCCACGGCAAACCTCAGCCCTGCAGATGGCTGGCTTTGCCCTTGGTTTGTTGTTTTTTAAACGAAGCCATCAGCTGAGGGGTGGGTTTGGAGTGGGTGCTCGGAGGTTCGTTGTTAGAGACCTGCCAGGCCGATGCTCGGAGCGGATCCACGCAGACCCAGCACTCCCTCCTCAGCTACTTTTTATGGAGTGGTTTTAAAAGGTGACAGTAGTAATTCACAGGCAACGTTTATGACAGAAAAGGGAAAAAAAAAAGAAAGTATTTCATCAGCTCCTCTAGCTGCTGTTTCAGAAAGTTCTCCTCGAGAAGGATCTCCACATTAAACACTGAGCACTTGCAGTTATTGTGCATATCTCCCCTAATTACAAATTCATAAGAGCAGGAGGATTTCCTTGGTGAGAGATCCAACACGTGTCTTTTTGCCTTGAGCTTACTACTCAGGCTACTGAAAACAAAAATATACTAAAAATGAAATAACTTTCCCATTTTAATGTGGCCATAAGCTTCCTGCCAGCCTGCGACCTAATTGAGACTTTTGATCTGAGCTTTTCCCAAACATGTTATTCTTCAGAGTCTGTAAAACATTTTAACTGCAGATCTCTTGCAATCATTACTAGGGGGAACANGGGAGGGAAGGAATACTCAGTTTATCAAAGTGAGTGGAAATACAAGGTATTAATTGTGCTAAATGAAGAAACACGGGCATTCTGGATCCTTTTGGGGGTCAGAAGCGTTTTAATGCGGCGCTGCCAGGCAGCTGCCTCCGCCTGACCCGCGCATCCCCGTCAGCTGCCGGATCGCATCAAAGCGGCAGCGGGTGAGGAAAGCGGTGCCAAGGTCACCGGGCCGCCTCCAACCACCACGTTGTTATCAATTACAAGCACTGATAAGGACACGACCCCTCTCTGAGGCACAGAACCGGGGGATGTCCGTGTGCTCCGCGCGCCGGGAGGGAGAATAAAACTGCCCGGCACCTTTTAATTCCCAAACGGGCACCGGGGAGGGAAAACAGGAGCCAGGGCGCAGCGCTGATAAGATCCACTCAGATCCCCGAAAGCAGCTCCCTTGATTGGGTTAACGGAGCCAAACACACGGCAGAGCACAATTAAAGCAGAGGGGAAATTGTATTTCTCCCCTACAGACGGCTCTTGTGAAGTTTCATCAAAGCAAACCCAAAAATGTCTTTATTATAGCGAGACCTACAGCAGGAGCACATGTAACCCGAAATAAGGGGTGTTACACAGTAGTAAGTCACCTAGTAAAATAAAAGTATATTTTCAATAAAGATTAGCTCTGCATTTTATTTCTTGAAATTCTTTGATCAAGTAATTTTGAACTACATAAAACCAGCCAGACCTCCCTAACTGAGCATTCCTCAAGAGATTGCTCTGCTGCACTCAAAATGTTACAATTGCATCTGACTGTACTTCAGGTGACATTGCTCCTGTTCATTTTAAACATGTAGCAGTTTTTGCTCACATTCCTTGCAGGTATTTTCTTTCAGAGAAAAGGAAAGCTCCAGATACAGGCCATCCTATTTCCCAACCAGAATGCAAAATATTTTTACAGTACTCCAACACTGTAAATGTTCTCAAAAGTGCTGAGAAAATTATACAGAAAAAGGTGGAACGTAACTTAAATTCTTAATGATTTGAAATGCCAAATTTAATTCATTGCCAGTGCATTCAGAACAAGAAATCAAAATGTTAACACTGTGAATAACCTTGGTTTCTGCAAGCCAAAGTTAAACACTAACTAGTTTACTTTGCGTGCCCAAAATATTTACTAGCTCTGACTCAGATTTAAACAGTATAAAATATGATCATTCTGGAGTGCAGAACAGTTCTTACACATACAAAAGAGGTAATGAGGTGAAACTGGAAGGTACAGAGCTGTATCTTTCCAATCTACCTACAGGTTTGGATTTTACAACATTTTTTTCCCCCTGAGGGGACCAAAAGGGCCGTATGTGGTGCTACAGAATTAAAGAGCTACAATTATTTCATGTACCTTTGGAGTTTAGCATGAAGTTAAGCATAGAAAATGCAGTCAAGGAGATTGTTTAAAAGCCTGCGGAATGGTGAAGGAAGGAACAGTAGGATGGAGCCCTTAATCCTTTAACAAACTTCACTGTCTGTGCCAAGAGGCAGAGAGAAAAACACATTTTACATTTTATAAATAGTCGTGAACATAAGCTAAAGCATTTTGCCACTTCTGGGAAATCAATAGGCAAAAACAAGCCACTCATTTGCAAATAATTTATGTGGCTTTTTTTGCTAATGCAGGACAATCTCTCTGTGAAAACGAGGGCAATAACTTTATTATGCTCATAAATGCAATGCAAAGCAAAGAGAGACTGATGCCCCTGCTCTATCTGCCGAACAAAAGCACAGCTTCGATCAGATCCATCAGACTGGAGCTGCACAACTTTGTCTTAAGTCAGGCAAAATTACAGCGCATATGGAACCCAAAAAAGCCACATTTATTTAAAACACATTAGAGAAGCTGCCATTTGTCATTGCTGATACCTGCAGGAACACAGGAGGGGTGTTTCCACGCAGGAAACACCTCCGGAGCCGCCTCTCACGCGGGCATGGCAGCAGATCTGCCATCCCAGGGCACAGCTTCTCCTGGGGAAGGAGTGCAGGATGAGGCCAATTACCTCCTGAACGCCCAGGAATGAATGCCACGGCACAGATTCTGCTGTGGAAGAGAAGGGGCAGCCCCCACTCAATCAGCACTAGACTCACAAAGCTCCTTAGCCAGGCCTGCAGATCCGTATGTAGGGCAGGGAGGAGAACACCATCCTCCTGCCCAGCTGTGTGGGACACAAGCTGCATCATTAACACAGCCTCCCCTAACGCCCCGTGCCCTCCCACACGGGAAATCCTCCTCTGGGAAGTGGGAGAGCAGTTCTGGAGGGTTTCCATGGGAGTGGTGCCCTCCCAGCACCCCTTCCCCAGGCGGGGCAGCACCTGGGCCAGCCCCGAGGGACACAGCACCAGCAGCATTTTCTGGGGCTTATGACTAAAAAGAAAAGGTTCTATTCCTTAAAAATGCTGAAACTTCAACAGAAACGTTGCTCTGAAGGGGAGACAGGCAGCAGCTCTCAGGTGTTCTGCTGCTCAATTATCTGCCAGGAACCCAGCTCACAAGTCCATAATTCCATGCAACCTGTCCTGTATCCCACTGCTGGGGATTTTTTTAAAGCTTAGCCATTATTTCACTAAAAGAAAGCCAAAGAAAAATAGTAACCCGTGTGAAACTGGTACCTGCCATAGGCTGTTAATGCATTGTGTTACTGCTCTGCTTGCAAATGTCTAATAAATTACAAGAGCTGCATAAAGCCCTTATAGGAAACATCACCTCGCGAGTCAGCCCTCTCCCAAACAGCAGAAAAACAACTGATACAAAACACAATCAAAGCAAAGGCAGCTTGAAAGTATTTCAGAAACTCATCCAGCTTCGTTATGGATTTGATGGTCTTATTTCAAAGGACAAAATGCTAAACTTCCCCAAGACTAAAGAGAGAAAAAAAAAAGAGTTTCCATTTGTGCAAGAGAAATGCACAAAACATCCATGATTAAATAAAACTTCCTGTGATTGAATCTGACTACCATTTTACAATATTAATGCTAATGGATTATCATCCTCTTGTTTGCATGTTTAACTTCGGTTCCCATAAAAGTTGCTTGTACACAGGATCAGAGGGAAATGGCATTTCAGAAACCAAAAACAAAACACACACGCTAAGAAGCAAAGGCAATTTTAAGAGCTACAAAATCAGCAACATCCAGACAATAATCAGTTTCCAATGTCAGACCAGGAAGTCAGGCAGCAAAAAAGAAAAGATGCGCCCGAAAAAGAGAAAAGACTTTTAGGAAACAGCAAAATTAAACCAGGAGTAGATATGTAAAATAGATGAATGAAGACAACGTCTTCCTGCACCGAGGGAGTTGTTTAAGGAGAAACAGTGTCCGTTTGTGGCCAGCGATAATACTTTCCATTCAATAGAGTTTGCAGCTTGCTGATTCATATGATTGCAGGCTGGCGCCCCGCTGGCGAGCCCCCTCCGCTGAAATTAAATCCACTCTCTTCAGTTATAAATTATAATGCTCTATAAACAACACTCCCACTGGGAACGGGGAGAGAGAGAGAGCTCTCTGCATAGTCCACTCACTGTTTAATGCTCTGCTCTTCTGCCACAAACAAGGACTGTATGTCTGCCACAGACAGCACTCTTGCTGTAATTTATAGACTGTTTGATGTTGAGAGCAGGGGAAGGAAAGTAGGATTGTAATGCGAGTCAAAGAGGAAAAGAAGTTGGAAGTGGGTGAGTGTGCAAGAAAGAGGAAGGGCAGAATACATTTTACACACATATTTTAGAGATACATCACTGTATGTATCTTTGCTGCCCCTTAGGAATTGTCCTCTCCAAAAAAAANAAGTTTAAAAAAAAAAAAAAAAAAAAAAAAATATCTGGAATACCACTTAAAAATAAATGAGACGTCCACGCCGCAGCGTGTGACGCCAGGATCGTTCTGTATCAATCAGGAGCCATCTCCACAGCTGAGACTTGAAGTCTGTTATCACAGAGAATATGAAAACATTAAAATGATAAGGATTTAACTAAAACTGACAGCAGCCCAGAATTTCCCAGCCCGGGCTGATGAGCTCTTCCCGGAGCAGTGTGCCTGGGAGCCCATGAGGCACACGGAGCCAGACCTGGAGCAAGGCTCCCAACCCACTTCAGCTTCCTGCTCATTGCCACCTTCCTCATCTGTGTTGGGCACAGGGAGATCATTCTGGCTCCTCTTCGTGATTGTTATGAGTTATTTTTAAATGAACATGCAACAGGCACCCAACTGCTCCGAACGCACGCACAAATCCAACTTCTTTTCTTTTTTTTTTTTAACCAGATGGATTAAAAAATGCCAGTGAAACTATTTCTGCTGTGGGAAAGATGAAGACTCCAAGTAAAAAGTATATTATTATCCCTAAGAACAGCCTATATTACCCAGCTGAGAGGGTACTGGGAAATACCCCAAGGGCCAGCGAGAGCTTCATCAGGAGCAGAAACCAGCACGAATTTCAGAGCAGAACCCCTTCATTATTGTCATGGAAATTGCAAACTAAACTGTGAGGGAATGACAGAGTGTTCAAGAAAATGGACACCAGGATTGAGATGTCCATCACTCAAGATTCTGATGAATAACTACAAGCCAGTGATCTCCTGCCTGACCAAAAACCCCGATGCTCTTAAAATTGGCACGGCACAGTCATGTAATAAAGGTCTCCACATGATGTTTAGGAGTTATGTAGGACATTATTAACTAAAAAAAGCCTTGGGCCAATATTTTCCAATTTCCCCCCAAACCCCACCACTACACCTTTCTCCTCTTTTGAAGAAAGGTTTTAGGTAGTGGCTCAGTAGCTTTTAGGTTTGAGGAAGGGAGGCAGGGCAGAAACCTCCTTTACTGTGAGGTTGAGCCCTTGTATGTCAAATCTGGCCTGGAGCAAATTTTCACAGCTGAATTATAAACCCTGTAAACAAGGGTTTATGATGGAAATGCTGACATAACCTTAATTACAAACAGCGTGAAGTGGGGGAAGGCTCTGTAACACACACTCCTTTTCACTGCCAGTCCTCTGGCACACCAAGGCTGCCATCCACGGGAAAACCACTCCTGCTCCTTCCCCTCACTGCTCAGGCAGGAGCATTTTTATCAAATCTGGTTGCTCAATGCTGTCCTTTAGAAAAGGGGGAAAAAAAAAAGCAAAACCAACAACCTTGATTTTGTAATAAAAGTATAATGTATAGCTTAAAAATAAATTAAATAAAGGAAACATTAAAAGATAAATGGAGCAGGATGCTCTATGGCTGAGGTAATTTGAGTGGAAAGGGAAGGAGGGAGTTTACATTAATAAATGATTAAAGGCCTTAACGAGGGCCTATCTGGTTGAAGAGAGGAGCATAGTTCTCCACCTCTCCTCCTTCAGCCCAGCTTTTTTACATTTGTTCTCAATGCTGATCAATATGGTTTTCATTTAGTGATTTCCATAATGCCATATGTGATCTGCAAGCCTGACATAATGAAGGCAGAAAGAGAGCTGAAGTCATTTGAACGTTCTCGCTTGCATGTCTGTCGCCAATTTAGAAAATAAATATCTATTGAGAGTTAGGGTTTCCTCCTGTCTAGGAGAATCACAGCAGGATTTGCATATGCAGATTGCAAAGCCTGGTTTTCTCTCTTCTCCCCCTGCCCCTTTTTAAACCAATAAAAATGATGTTGAAGAATATCTTCCCCTCTTCTGTGGCAGTGAGTATGTGTTTTTATAATGAAGAGGAAATATTAATAAAGTTTAAAACTGAATGAGGGTTGGCTCCTCTCTGCTCTGGCTGAGACCTGCTTGGCAGCCCAAAAAAGCAAAGGTTTTCTGTCTGCTGAGTCACACTGACCTGCTGGATCCCATCAGAGACCACCTTAGTTTGAAATATAATAAAAATAAAGTCTGTATTTGGTTTCATCACGCCATTGTCCTCGTGGGCAGAGTCTCAATCAATGCTGCAGAGGTGTCACCCTTGTAAACTGAGCTCTTCTGCCTCTCTGAGGTGTGAATTACACTTACATAACACCATTGCTATAAGCTGTATGCTTAATAAAAACCCAGGACCGGCAGGTACATTTTGGAGGGCTGGAGTGGGGGTTCCTGCCACCTGTAAAACATCCCTGGCACAGGAAGAGCATAAGAGCCACAACGGAATTGTAAAAACATCAATGGCTCACGGCAGATGAGATGCCATGCAGATTTAAGGGTGTTTGGCAGCCAGTTGAGCTCTCAGATCTCACAGGAAAGGATGAAACTGGAGGTTTCTAAACCCTCACCCTTTGGTTGCAATCACTTCTCTCAGGTGCCTGACTTTGGGACTTAATTCTGTTTATAAAAATAAGCAACAGGTAAAAGCTGTACTTGAGAGTGCTGTTATTTGGTGACTCCCCCGTGACCCAAATTCCCAATTCTTCACCAGAGCAGGGAGGTGGGATCTCCTGAGTTACATCCCAACCATCAGCACACAACATTTCCTGGCTGCTGGGAGGGGAGCAGCAGCATCCTGGGATGCTCCAGCTGGAGCACAGAGCTCCATTTGCTGCAGAGGGAGGATTCTCCCTACAAGAGGTTCTGCTTTTAATGCCCAGTATGTAAACAGCAAAACAACACAGGAGAAATTACAGCTTGCATTAAATTCAGGATCCAGGCTGCTGCTTTGGCTACTTTGAGCACGTAAATGGTGGTGTACTACAAAGGTTTCAAAGTTTTGCCGATGGCTCAGTTGAACACTGAGCCATCAAAGTATTATCTGAGCTGCTGTTAATAAAACTGGCAGTTCATTAAGGGTATCTGACAGAGAAAAACCAATGTAAATAGGGATTTGTGACTGGGGAGCAAGCTCTCCATCATAAACTTTCCTTGAGGTTCAAAGAGTTTAGTTAACGATTTAAAGATTTTTTTTTTTCTCATTGTTTTCAGGCATTGCCAACTCTTTGTCTACAAGAAAATAGCTTGAAAAACTGCTCTTTGCACACATTTTTCCAAGTTCCGCAAATTGCTATAGAAATAAAATGTAACCATGGAAAAAAACCCCGACTGCTGAATTCCAAGAAGGATGTCAAAATTAAAATACCCTGATGATATTGTTAAAATTATAAAGGTTCTCCCTTCTGTGGAAGTGCAAAGCAACATTAAAAGAATTTCTTCTCTTTCTGTTTATATCACACTTCTGCATCTCTGTTTACCCAGTGTAACTAATGGCAAGGGATTTCAGCTTCCCAATTATGATATTGCATTGACCTAATTGGGTTTCTGGAGGGCTTCAGGGAATTCCAACCTTAAAGACTTGGTTCCCACTAAATTAAGAAAGATGTGGAAGTGTGGCGCTTGGAGAAAGGGACAAACGAACCTACAGAGGAATAAATCCTGGAATAAACTGGGTGGCGAGCAGCAAAACCACAAACCCCGTGCCTCGAACTGTGAAGCCCTCGCAGCCTTGCTGGGATGAATAAATCAGGAGCCGGGAGAAGGGACGGGAGAGCTCCAAGGGCTGCGCAGTGCCGGGGCTGCCGCTGACCTCCCGCCCAATTACAGCCTCATTGGCAAAGCAAACAAGGAATTATTGGCTCTTTAGTCGGGCTTTTCTTCTCCCGCTCAGGGCCCTGGTTCTCATTCTGGCTTTTTCTCCCCTTTTCCTGTTAGGCGAAAAAAAAAAAANCCTTTTTCTGTGAGAGGAAAAAAAAAAAAAAAAAAAAAAAAAAAAAAAAAAAAAATAAAAAAATAAAAAAACCAACCCAAAAAACAACCCCAAAAAACCCCCAAACAACCCCATCCGCAAACACCTGATATTCATCTGAGTCCTGCAGTTGTACAGTCTTGTTAAATTGTTACCACCTTTTCCACGAGCAGTTTTGGCAATTAACCTCGTGGTCATACACTTCAAAGGGAACAACTGTTGAGTTTAACCTCCTTGAGCTACCATGGATTCCTTTATGATTTTTCTTCAAACACTTTCATCCCCAACAAAAAAAATGCAGACTGATAAGATTGGTGTTTATTTTTCCATTTTGTCAGTTTATTAGGATGACAAATACCTCGACCAGTCACCACTAGTTTGTGCTCCTCCAAGTCTGTGCAGAAGGAAGCTCTCCTATTAATTCACATTTCTAGGGCAGGGTCTCTGCTTGCTGGAATCCATGGATTTGATACATCTGACCCCTCCTTGCCCCTGTTTGCAAATCTCTCATATATTTCTCACAATGCCTAAAAGCTCCAAAAACAGAACATACAAGTAGAGTTAATGCTGAGGACATGCGATCCCATTACAAATATATATATTCTATCTATTTATTTTGTAAAACCCCACCATTACTGAGAGACAGAACTACTTTGCACATGAAAAGGGGTAAAGAGATTGCTCCCTCCTCGATTAGAATACCAGTTAACAGGATCAGGATCTGTGTTAGTACAAACCACGTTAACTTTTTCTTCTGTCTAAACTTCTGCCTACAACATATATTAATTTACCATACCGTGCAGCTGCTCCTTAAACAACTGGACAGCAAATGACAGGAAAGTACCAAAGCAAATACTACAGGAGTGTGATCAGGTTACTTGGAATGTTGTTTCCCCCTGCATTTACATTCTGGTATTATAGCACATTTTTTCCTCCAAAGTAATCACAAAAATGTAAAATGGTTTATTCTTAGGAGAAGCTTTCAAGAGAGAGCCAGAGAATCCCAAAAAAAGTGTCTGAGTGACCTTTTGGTAGGGAGGGAGCACAGCCGGCCGTGCCGGTGGCCAGGGGAGCATCACTTTTCTCTGGCTGCAAACTGCCTTGGGTGGGAGAGGGAACAAAATCCCTCTCCAGGAAAAGAATGGAACAAAAGTTACGGATCCATCCCGCAGTGCAAGCAGGGGAAGCATTTGGGCAAGCATATGGCATGTGTTTCAGGTTGTGAGGGAGGCAAAAAAAGAAAACAAAAAATAATAATCACGACGTTCCGTGCAGCTCAGACCAAATAGAAAACTTATTCTGACTATTCTCATTTGTCAGAGGTTTTTCAAAACTAAGCAGATCTCTCCATGGCTCTGATGTCAAAGGAGGAAGGAACCGGTGGGTATCAAGTTTACATTTTACATTTTAGGTTCTCTTTTAACTATTCCCACTTTTAATTTTAATGTGCTTGTCAACAAAATGAGAAACTCCTTCACTCAGGANAAAAAAAAAAAAAAGAGAAATTAGCACATTAAATGATACATGGGTCTGGTGCTATGCTGCACAGTTCAGTGAACCCCTGCACAGATCAGCAAGATGGCTGGAAATGTCTCTTTCCGTCTGTTTTTCATCTCGGAAGGCTGTGTACTCAGCAGAGTGTGAAGAGAGCCTCTCTCCCCTCCGACCGCTCCTGCTCACCCCCCCAAAGCCCCTGCAGCAGAGAGCAGGAACTGGAGCAAATGCTTTTGTGAATTAAGAGATCTTGTGAGCGTAAATTTGGTCAGGCTGCTCCTTTCTGCAGGCCAGCCCCGGCTGCTGCCCCAGGATGTGAACTGTCAGTTCGCATAGCTGGTGATGAGTTGCAGAACCATCAGTAAAGGTGAAGACGGCAGAAGCAAGAAAGATTCAAGACTGGTGGAAATCATTTCACAAGGAAAATTTCAGCCATCAGTGGGAGGAAGCTTTGAAAAATGCTGCCATTTCCGAGTCAGAATGAAGGAAAAATTAAATTACTGCCGGTGAGGCGAGCCAAAGTCGCATCTTACCCTAGGGAGAGGTTTGATAATGGTAAACATTTGACAGCTGGCCTGAAGTTGTTATCTTGTTCTAACAGTTGTTATAGTCTGAGTGAACATTTCTGATAAGAGAACAGAAAGAAAAACACTAACCCATTTTTAATTTCTTGCTCTCTGTACTTGAAGCTGCAGTGCCCAAAGCCAAACAGGTTTAAAGCCGTTTGCCACCATCACTCCGATTAAAGCCTCGGTTTTCACACCGAGCCCTGGACCAGGCTCGGGAGTGAATGACATCTCTGGCTACAGCAATACCTTAGGAATAATTTAAAATAACTTCAACCTACTCCCTCCTCTCAATATCCCTTACATACCCCTCCTCTGCTTCACCACAAGCAGTTACAAGAATTAACCCTAAATTAGAGTGAAATTGAAAAAATTAATCAGTTTAAGTATTTAACTGCAAGATCTACCACAAAATCTTGTTCTGCTATTACTTTACTCCAAGCTGTTGATGTACAACCACAAAACTTTAATTCCTTTATTATTCTTTACTAAAGAATACTTATTCAGACACATTAGAAAGGCAGCAAGCTCGGTTCCACCCGAGTGGGGCAATAATGAACGAAAACCAGTTCTGGTTAAGCAGAAATAGGTATGCTATCTTCACAGGAAATTTAATTATACATCTGCTTTTTTTTGTGCTCAGTTGTTACTGACAAAGCACGCATTGAGGAGGGAGACAGGGCTCTGCTCCGTCCTGCCATTAGCAGCTCCTCCTTTAGGAAAACAGTGTGGGGATGGAAAGTACATTACATCTATGTCAAAATCAAACTACCATCCTGGCAGAGAAGCATGGGCTGGTTGGGTTTTTTTTTTCTTTTTTAAATCAGGAATGCATTTCTAAGCTGTTGAACACAGCTTAACCTCACTGAACACCTACACAAAGCATTCACCTCCCATTAAAAATAATTAAGATGAATATTTACCGTGGCTATTAAACTCTAATAACTTACTGATATGGACTAGGGGTAAATCTTCCTATCCCTGAGTACCTAAAGCCTCCCTGCCCAGTGTGCCTCCTTCTGCAGGGGCAGGCCCAGGAAAAGCTGACAGAAAGGTCTTCCCTGATGGTCACGATCCCAATTCCAACCCCAGGCACAGGATAAAACTCCAATTAGACAGGCAGCATGTGAAGCTTGTCCCTCAGACACATAAATTACCTCCAAAACTCTTTCTGTATCTCCTGCATTAACAGGTAGAAAGTGTTTCATTACTTTTTCCAGTGACTCTGCCCCACTCTTAAAGCAAGAGTGTATAAATTGATATTAAAGTATGGTATTTTGAGAATGTTTCAAAGTAAGGTCAAACTCGTATTAAAAACCTACTAGTGTAGGCTAAAATAACAGTCTGGCTGAGCAGCCCTCAGTGCATCTGGGTTCAATTACCCACTACATCCTTGCTATGTTTTCTACCAGCAAGAACAACGCAAGCATGGCTCCGAGTTCACGGATAATGTCAAAGTTAGGTTACTCAGAAGAGGAACGAGATAAATCATCCAAATATCACTGTCATATTGGCAGCCCATTTCCCTCCCCCCCCTCTCCATCACTGGAAGCAGCACGATGTTGCATAACAACAAATAGAGGACAAAAGTCCTCACCTCGGGAGGAGGAGTGAGCCCAGCTGGAGTCCTGCTCTCTCTCACACAGGGAGTGAAAAGCACACGCTGAAAATGCCTCAAATAAAAAAGGAGGCAGAACCCAACCTAATGCACAAAGCAAACAAACACGATTTACCACGCTGGCACCCTGACTGATTCCTTTTTTTTTGCTGTTTGACCCTGGAACAATGAGGCTGGATTAACATTCATTATTTGCATTCAAGGAGCTGTCGTGGGGAGCAGGAACCGCTCCAGCACCAGCCTGAGAAACAAGAGAGGCTGGAACACTTGTGGAGTCATTGGCTCTCTCCTCTCTGACCCGCTCAACGGTGCCCAAAACTTTGACCAAATAAAAGCCCCCCTGTGTCTTGCTTTCATGTTGTCAAGCTGGTTAACAAGGATTTAAGAGCTGGGTGGGTAAACATCACACTGGGGGCTCCACTCAGCAGCGTCCTGGGAAAGGATGCCGGACTGGGAGCAGCCATCCCAAGGATCCCATCACAGTCAGGCTGCCACATCCTACACAAACGCCACGAGACAGACTCCAATGTCACCAGCCCTCCCAGGGACAGCTGCCACATCCCTGCACCCCACCCCAGCCTCCCAACCTGGTCCCAAACTGGGAGGCTGTACTCAGAGCCCGCATAAAACCACAGCAGCGTCTCTGTCTGCAAAGGCAGATGCTCCTCCAGGGAATGGGAAGATTGTCCTCTGCTTCCATCAAGGCCCATAAAAAAGCAATTGTCAGTGAAGTCGCTCAAAATTATGTATGTTCTGGGAACGCTGCACCAAGTATTTTTAAAGCAGCATGTTTAATTCTGAGCAGCTCTGAACGAAACAAGGTAAAAGGCAGCAGTAAATCACCAGCATCAAAACTGCCTTTGTGGTGCGTGAGGAGTCAGTTCATCCATTCTGGAATTCTGTTTGCATCAAAGTAATAGCACATTTGCAAAATGATCAATCAGGTTAAATTTAGAGGAAAATGTGTTTTTTACACATTTTTAGTTTTAGTGTGTTCTGACAAACACAGACAAACTAACTTCCAAGTTAGAACACAACAAGATTTTACAACATCCAGCGCTCCGTTATGTTATATATATATATTATAAATTCATGTCACTGTAATGTACCTAATTATATAAGGTCATTTCTTATAGAAAAGCACAGGTATAAAAGTTTGATGCCAGAACAGTCTGGCTGTTTATTAATTTACTATTGCAGATGAGAAACCCTCCTCTGACTGTTACAGGGACGGATGCAATGCACTCCTGCATTCCAGAAAAGCAACCTGCCCAGCTTACAAAATATTAACCAGCCTCCAGAATGCCGGGCTGGGGCCACCCCAAGGCTCAGCCCCTTCCCATGGCTGTGCAGGAGCCTCCTCTCCCTCTCCCAGCACTTGCCCTGTGCTCACCTGTTTCCCTGGAGACCAGCACTTACAATGGGGGCTATAAATACACACAGTAATTAGGCATCTTTTGAAGCAAACCTTCCAAGCCATTTGCCATTTCAGGAATGTCTTAACTTCTGGAACAGAGAATGATCTTGGCTGAAAAAGAATACGAATGCAGCCCTCAGATGGGCTCAAGAGCTACAGTGAGGGAGAACTGTGAGGGGAAAGTCTTCCCTGGACAGGCCATCACCACTGCCAGGGAATGGAGAATTGTCAGTGAGTCCAGACTTTGCTGCCTGTTCTCCCACTGGGAAAAAAATTTAATATCACTGTGAATCACTATAAAACACACATTAAAAACTTATTTCTCACAACCTACTGCTAATCGCCAAGGAAAGGCCCTAAAACATCAGCTGATGCTGAAGGAACTGAGCCAGCAGCTTCTCCAGACCTGTGCCTTTTGTCAGCTCCTTGCAATGTCTACAGGATTCACACAGTTCCTTCTGCCAAGTCGTGGTGGAAATCTACCAGCAGTCAAAGAAGCCACTGACACTTTGTTGAACTCAAATTATCCACACAATTCCTACTGACTAAACAGGGAGGTGCAGCAGTCTGTCCACTAAATAATAAATAATTTATTTAATGCATAGGTCAGCCTGGACAGGACATGGAGCAACCTAGTCCAGTGGAAGGTGCCAGGAGCAGAATTAGAAGAGCTTTAAGGTCCCCTCCAATCCAAACCATTGCAAGATTCTGAGATTTGCTGCTTCCAAGGCAAGCAAAGCAAACTGGAAAGATGCAGAGGTGTGTGCACACACACAGATACAGCAACAATACTTTTTAACTCCAGCAGGTCCTCTCTCATAGCCTTTAATTTTGTTTATTTTAACTCTTTCATCTTTTCATGTGAAGGCTTCAAGACCCTTTCAAATACTGGCTTCAAGTCACGCAATAGTATCTTGAACAAAATGCCTGGTTTTAGGCTATGACTGAAGACTTACATTTACATCACTAGAATTTCAACTTTGCCAAGCACTGAGCACTTCTCCAGCCAGGAAAAAGGAACTTCATTTGCACGCTGCACGCAAGTAAAACTTTGGCAGGTTGAGCATTAATGACCAGAGAAACAGAAGATTCATATTTAGTTCTTACTGACCCTTAACATCTGACTGGCACAGTGGTAAATCAAGTAAAATTTCATGATGAAAACTAAGGTTTCAGGTGCAAGCAGTTAAATACAGCCTTGCAGGGGAGAACAGAGCTTCCCCTGGCTGCCTCTTGGAGCCCTGCAAACCACCAGGAGCAGACAGACTTTTCAGCAGCTTACAGGGAGCATCAGAACCATGCTTGGTACCTTGACACAAACCTGCTTATGAGGGACAGTGACTGATGTCTACTTTCAGGCCTTGATCTTGCTCCAAAAATTCCAAATTCCCAAGGAAAACCACCCCAATAATTAAATACTGAGACACACAATATAAAAACCCCAAAGCACTGTTTGCCTGCTGGGTGTGCTGGGAAGAACTCGAGACCATCAGCTGTGCAGGGGGAAGAGATGAAGTCTTCCCTCACGAGACAGTTTTAATGTCTGCAGGGGCATTAACCCTGTTCGGGGCTGAATTTACTTCCAGACTTTCAACCCTTCCCTCGCAAGCTGGAACTGGGAGCTCTGGCAGAAGGGGGCTTTGGGGGAGTGCATTTTAGGAAGAACAAAGGGAAGCAACTTCAATACAGCCCTGAGCAGACCTGCAGGCAGAATTGTTTTTTGTAACAACGATATTCCTCTGACAACGATGTGTAAGTGTCTGCTCTTATCTAATACAAAGACCCTTTTGAAGTAGGTGATTTGGGTGCCAGTGCTGGTGCTCCTGACACAAAGAGAGGGTGGCTGAATGCAGCAAAAGCTTTGTCTGATCTGCATCACTTTGAACCATAAAAGCATGGTTCCAAAAAGCCTTCCTTCCAAAAAGAGGGAAGAGAGAGGGGAAGCCAAGTGCTTAACACTGGACAGCGACTTTCTCTCAATCTCCTCCACTGCCTAATTAACAGCTGCAAACCTCCCCTGTCACAGCAGCGGGTGCTGGGTGCTGCTGCAAAAGGACCACTTCAGCTACTCAGCTCCTTACAACAGATGTAAAGGATAAGTTTGTCTAGAATTTAGCCAGCGTTTCTTAAGTGGTTATTTTTATTTCTGCAGCGTTGGAACTGCTGAGATGTCGTCATTCATAGAGGAGCAGCCATCACTCACCCTGGGATTTATGAAGAATTCATGGTGACAACTCTTCAGACACTCTGGCATCATTCTGCAGCACCATGAACTCCACAATCATCTTTTGGGAACAGCTGGGAACTTTGTTTCCAGTGCATTAACAATGAAAGTGAGGTTTTTTTGAACATTCAAGTTTCTTTTCTGCTGAGCCTTTAGGATTGTGAGATCCTTCAGCTTTTTCCAAGAGAGGTCTGTGCATCAGAATGGACAAGTGTGCATCCTTGAGTCCATACTTACAGACTATTTGCCCAGAATCTCCGTCAAAGATGCTACTGAGCAGCTCAGAAATGAAAATCCAGGAGATATTATTTAATTCTGGCACAGCTGAGAAGAGTAGCTGAGATTTACAAAAGTATCAAAACCCCTAACACTGCATTTCACCAAAAAGAACTCAGAGCAAGCCATCCCCGTTCTGGATGATCCTTCTGAAGAGCTCCTGCAGACGGAGCACACACAGAATCCCACTTTGCTGTGTGCAGCTCCATCCTGGAATTAGCAAATTATTTTTAAACACTTTACATGTGATTACGCCTAATGAATAAACAAACACATTCACGATGGGGAGACGTTACGGTTCAAAAAAGCAGTACAACATCTTTCAGCTACCCTTTCTCCAAGCCTTAATAAGCCTGTGCATAAATCAAACCCTTCCTTGCTTGGATAGACTCTCACTGAGACGTGCCCATGGTGCTAATTCAGAGCAGAAAACGCTCTTATTCCAGGCCACTGCAGTGAAGTGACATTTACCTAATGCAGCTATAAATTTCCTGATAATTAGTGGGCAGCTGACAGTGATGCAAACTGACTAGTGCAGCAATGCCAGTCTCAAACTAGCTCTCCAACACCCACAAGTTAATCAGATTTAAACCCAAAAATTTCCAAAATTCTGACTAGTGCTATGGCTCAGGGACAAAGGCTGGTGTCACCGAGCTTCCACCAGTTGCTGTGATCTCTTCGTGGTCCAGGCACTGCTGCTAACGAGATGTAGCTCCCCTGAACACTCAGTTTCTCACATCAAACAGCTCACATGACTTTTCACTTAGACACATGTAATCAGCATTTCCTGAACTCTGTATGATTGTGGAGCAAACGTAGATTAGTTCACTCGGAACTAAAACAATGGAATTTGGAGGGGTACGAAATGGTGGTTCCAAAAATAAATTTCAAAAGCCACTTCTAAAATTTCACAGCCAGGTTTGAAAGCTTCTGATGTCATGCTGGATTTTCAAAGTTAAGTAGGTGAGCAATTAAAAAAAAGTTTAAAAATAAAAGTTAAGAAACCTGGCATCAAATCACACACAACCTTTCACTCATCGTGAAGTGCACGGTCTGCAGTGCTGCTTCACTCTTTGTCTCTACCCTAAAAAATAATTCAGTTTGACAAAAATATATTAAGGAACCTTAATTTTCATTTTCTTTCTCTAACCTAATGCTGGACAATGTTTACATTCTAATACTTTGGAATTATGAGAATTAGAATCAGTGTAAGATTAAGAGCAGCCTCAGATCACAGTGAGTTTATTTAACACTGCAAGAACTACCATGGAAGCTGTAAGTAGCTCCTCAGACAGAGAGAAAACACAGACCCATCCTTTAAAATACTTTCTCAAAACAGTCTTTGACCTTTTGGGTGCATCATGAACGAGGCCAGTCAATCAGAGAAAACCCTTCTCCCTGTTTTTTTCTTGGATGAACTGTTCCTTTATCACACTATTTTAGGAAGGGAAAAAACCTTTTGGCATGATAGGTCAGAACGTTGTTCTAAAGCAAAGCATGAGCTAAAATTCCATGAGAAAGTTGATTTACATTTGGAAAATACCCTGAAATTCTCACTGAATGCAAAGGGCCATCCATATATTGTCACTGGTGAGGAAGTGTCCAGCTCTGCACGTGATTCCCAAAGGAAGGGAGGAAGGGAGCAAGGACTGCTGCCATGGCTGGGGGGATGGCACAGGGACAGTGCCCCCGCTGACCAGAGCTCCCAGCCCTGGGGTGCAGCAGGCTTAGCTGAGATGCAGCATCACAGTTTGCATTATCCCAGCTGCACTTTGGTTTTTGTTTTGGACAAGGAAGCTCAGAGAGGAGGGATGGACAGGCCAAGCTGCGCCTGGTACAAGTTGGGCACCCCGGGGGCTGTGCTGGGAATAGTCCTCTATGAAGTCTTGGAAGAAGAAAGGGAGGACACTCTGCTCACCCTTACAGACAACCCCAAACTGGGAGGGGGTGTGGAAGTGCTCCAGGGCAGGGCAGCCCCTCAGGGGGACTCAGAGGAACCTGGTGAAACTCCACAAGGACACCAGGTCCTCGTGGAGCGCTGCCCCTTCCAAGGGCAGCCACAGCAGCTCCTCTGCAGCAACCACAGCTCGGAGTCCCTGCTGCTCTGATGGTCACTCCTGCAACAGGACACAGCTCCTCCCTGCATCTACAGCATCCTCACACGAGCACAGTCTGACAAGAAAGTGACTGCAGAGATTAGGATGGATTTTAACAGACCTACCTAATCCCTGCATGCGGAACGCAAAGACCGATAAAGGCAGGGAACGTTTTTCCACATACTCAGCTTTTACTTCATACACTAATTATAGCCAGGCTGGTCTTAAAAGTGGAAAAACCCACAGAATTAAAACCAAAAAGCTACAATAGGGTGAAATAATTGCATTTATTTTTGTTCTGAATTCCTGATTAATAGAAGTGTCAGACCATGCAGAACCTACCAATGTGCTTTTGAGACTTGTCTCTAGTTACACATCCTGCACTAGATAGGAACTTTCTGACCTCTCTCTGATATAAAGAAACCTCTCTCTGGTTTGAGAGCATTACTTTTTGTCATTCTTTTTCTGTATTAAAAAGGGCAGTGTGGAAAAAAGATGATTAAAGATATCAAACAAACACCAACCCTCCTGTGAATGGACTGTTGGAAAATAAAGTGCGATTTAATGACGTGAGAAATTAGATGAAACTGTCAAGTTTAAAGAATCTTAAAATGGTTAACAGGTCAAAACATAAAAACTTCTTTATGTATAGAGTGAATATAAAGGGAACATGGTAAGTATCTGCCAAGGGTTAATTGCAACCCTGCATGAAAAGCAGTTAACAAGTGAGAGTTAGAACACCCAGGAGGAAAAGAAAAATTTTTCCAGTGCCATGAGAAATAAACAACAAGGGGGAAATATTTCCTTTGGCCACTGTTACCTCCTCTCCAAAAGCTCAGAGGAGCAGTGGGAATGCCAAGGCCCGGTTTGCTCTTGACTCCCTCCGAAACATTTGTCTTCATTACCACTCTTTTTAATCAGGGCTCCTTCATGAGTGTTTCTGCTCGGCCCCCAAGGGGCGACTCTCGGCTGCGATAAATCAGCATCCATACCGCAAGTCACTAATCAGCACTCTCAGGGAAAGAATAACACTGAAGTGCAGACCACTAAAGGCTTGGAGGAACCTGAAGGCTCAGTGGCCTCAAGGAAGAACGGCCCACATCAAAATAATCAGCCACTGAACCGTCCCTGCCTCCTAGGCTTAGCAGGACTCGCACTTGGAGATATTATTTAAAAGCCTCCTGCACACAAATTGCTCTCACTGGATAAAGGGACTTTATTGATAAAGCTCTCACCCTTGAGCTTGGTTCCTCTAATTCAGTGGATTGCACTTGTGCCTCCTGCTAGAAAGCATTCAGGGAAACAAACTTGGTAATGGATACCTCGTGCTGCCGCCCTAACATATCTAGAGGAAAAAAAACAACAGTGTCCAATGAACTGAAAGAGGAGGAAAAGGAAATGCATAGAAGATAACACATTCCCAAGGCACCTCATGTATTACTGCAACGGAAGAAGACAGGATTTTGCCCATTTCTTTTGTTTTCAAGGGTTATTTACAAACACAACTAAACAGATGTCATCTCAAAAGGAAAATATCTGCACAGGTTATCTGTGCTCACACCCATCCCCTGCATCCAGTCCCTTTAAAACTCCTGCGTGGTGTTCCAACTGTAGAAACAATTGATATTTCAATAGCTGTTATTATTCCTTAAAATTGTCCAAATCCCCAAGGCTGCATCAGTGCTTGCCAAGGACACCACAGAGAAGAGCCGAATGCACACTCAGGCCCTTGTGCCTCCCCCAGCTGCCAGCACCTCTGAGAAATAACCCTGAGCAGTAAAACTGAGCACTGGCACCCAAATTAGCAAACTAAGCATCCTCCCATCCAAGGGCTGTTGAAAAAAAATCCCAGAGCAAGCTTTTCCAAAACCACAACTGCAGCCATCCACAGGTTTGGGTTTTTTCCCCCATCTCTATGGTACCTGGAAATCTGGCCCATGGAGATAAAGTGATTATGGAAAGATCACAGGAGGAAAAAAAAATAAAAAAAAAATCTTCCACTGTTCCTACTTCCAAAGCTCAGGAAGGTCCAGGAATCACATGCCTCCAGTGAGCTGACTCCAGCACTGAAATTCAGGTTAGTGTAGGAAAACCTCCAGTCCTAAACCAACAAACCAGAGTTCTTTACTGTTGTCTACTTTCTCTTCTTTTTGGACTAGATAAACTGGAGGAAGGATTCACTTTGAGCTGGGAGGTGAAGAGGGTCTCTGTGAGGGTATTAAAAAGCCTCCTCATGACTCAAGGGTGGCAGCATCTTGTGCCTCATCTCTGCCAAACTATTCCCAAAGCCACAGCAAGCACCACTGGGATAGAGCAGCTTCTGACTGAAGGTTTAATCCTGAACACCAAAAAGGGAGGAAAAAGAGACAGCCTTTGCTGTGAACTCATCGTGAACTTCTCCAGAGGTGCAGGCTCACACTCAGGTTTATTACCACGAGCAACATAAAATATTTACTGTGTTAATTAAAATGCAAGTAAATAATCTAATAACGCTTATTAATTAATACTCATTTGAATTTTGGCGTTATCTAAGTAGCTATTTTCAGATCACTGAAAGGAGCGCAGAGTACTCAGTTAAGGGGACACACTGTGCTCCAAGGTCCAATCTTTTGAGCACTATAAATAGGTGGTTTAGGAAAGTTAGGGCCGGCTTCCATTAGAGGAGCTGCTAAAGCAGAGCGTGGAATGCAGCAAAAACATTCCCTCCACCGACCGTGCTGCGTTACTTCAAAGAATTCAATATACCCCAGCGCTCCTTTCTCAGAGATGAAAATCGTCATTTTAACTTGTCTGGTCCCACTCCACTTAAATGATCCTTTAATTTCCTTTCTGATCCCTGAGCCCTCAGGTGTTTCGGGGTCGCATGAGAAGTTCACAGCTCCTCTGCTGAGCTCCTGATCCTCTCCCCGAGCAGCCCTTTCCTGTCTCGCTCTGCCTTGCGTGCTCCGCTCGCCGGCCGCATCAGCTGCCAGCCTCAATCCCTCTCCTGGAACGCCCCTTCCCCCTCCAGCCTGGGCCTGACATCCGGAACTGACTTAGGAAGTGCTCTAATGGTTACCAAATTTTTGGGAACTGCCTCAGCTTTTCGGAGCTGAACATGTGTTCAGTGCAGGCAGCATCCACCGGCACCACTTGACCTCACGGCAGCCTTCGACTTGCTGATTTTTCTTTTCCTTTTTTTTTTTTTTCCTTCTTTTATCCCCCCCTTTCCTTGAAAAAACAAGAAAACTTCTACCAGATAACACATGATGTAAATGCAAAATTATGTTGTGAAATGACTGCAAACATGCTGTTTTCCAGATGTTTGACGAGACAGTAAAGAAACAGCACAAAGAAGGGTCAACAGTTTCCGTCAGAGACTCTGCTGGGTTCCACATGAAAAAAAAAAACAAACCCAAACCCCAACATTCAGATCTCATAAATTCAAGAGGCTCTGCATGGCTGACAAGCTATTTAGGCTTTAAAAAATAAAACGTGAGGTTCCTCTGTCATCTGCCAAATTTCACTCCATCGATAGGTGGTTAAAAGCCATTTGACTGTTAACATTCTATGAATTTCCTAAACCCATTATTGCCTCAAATACAAGAGACTGCCTGGGAATCCCTGCTCCTGGGAAAAGCTATCTGAGGTAAGCAGGGCTGCATCTTCTGGTTGCTTATAAACACAAATCTCCCTGCACAAGCCCAAAACTTCGCAGGAGAAAACGATCAAAAAGAGTTGGAAGAGGAGATGAAAGAACGGAGCAGCTGCCAGGCACTTCCCCTCATCCCCACCACGCCAAGAATGCCTGACTATTGCCACAAGGAATATCAGCTTTTGTTCTGCAGCAGTTCATCCCCAGCTGGTGCCAGAGGCACAGACAGATCACCCCGGCGAGCACGAACCGGCTGGGAGCAGGGGACATCTCTGCATCAATCCATCAGCACTGGCAGGGCTGGAATTCCATTTCCTTCCAACTCTGCCTCCTCTCGCAGGACACAAACCTGTCCTTTTGGGCCAGGCCACTAGGAGCAGTG
Source organism: Tichodroma muraria (assembly GCA_013390105.1). Lineage (NCBI taxonomy): Eukaryota > Metazoa > Chordata > Aves > Passeriformes > Sittidae > Tichodroma > Tichodroma muraria. The sequence continues at coordinate 98,115 of WAAG01088368.1, read as the reverse complement.
ATTGTAAGATTCTTGCTGCTCTTTTCTTCTCTCCCCTTTTCCACTCAAGCAATTTTTATGCAGTACACGACTTGTGATGGGCTGGGTGATGCTTTTTACAGAAATGCAACAAATTAATCTTGAATTTCAGCACGTTTCTACAGAGGAAAACGCCAACCATAATTCCCAGGCAGCTCTGCCAAAGTGGAAGCTACAGTTCCAGACCCACTCATTTGTTAGTGTGGGATCCACTCCGTGCAGGATCACCTGGGATGCCTTTTAAAGACACGTGGCTCAGTCCCACCCTGTGATGCCTGCATGGTGCCTGCAGCTCGGCGAGGTCAGGCCACTGCTCTGAAAGCAGCACAGCCTCTGTGCAAGCTCCCACCCTGCATCCATGATGCTCTGGATGCAAGGAAAAGCATCCCACGAGGATTTCCTACTCGAGGATACTGACGGTGTGATTGTAGAGAATTGTGGTTTGTCTTTACGTGAAAGCAACAGCCCTGAAAACATTTTAACTCCAGACAGAGCATCTGTGGATGCCTCTGAAACTCCTGGTTCTGTTCTAGATGCACTGATCAATTCCCCTGCAGACAAACCCCAAGCCCACAATGAATTCATTCACTGCAGTCAGCAGCCAGTAATAGCCAGTAGTTGGCAGCACGGTCCCTCCACCTCGGCCACAAGCCTTGGGGAAATCTCCCCTGGCTGGCAGAAATCCGCATCTGACGGTATGTTAGGAACATATTTGCTCTCCTTCTCTGCAGTAATCAGGATAAAAAGTTCATGTGCTCTGCCTGCCTCACTGTCAAAGCAGGATGTTCCTCTTCCAGGAGAGTCTGACACAAAAGGAGCTGGATTTCCCTGTATTACTGACTCAATAAAATCCCCAGCCTGTCTTTTTCTGCATTATTACACCACTAAAATATTGCATGAATTGAAATACATACTTAATTTTATTTACAGTGAAGGAAATCATTCACTTGGATGTGAAAGAGTTAATAAGGAAGAAAATCACACACAGTGCGTGTTAAAGGTTAGAGGAATAATCAGTCATTTGAAAAACACTACATAAACATTTTTCCGGATGCAATTTTCGGTCCAAGGATACATTTCCCAGTAGAAATCAGCAGCTAAAAAGGAAATCATTTAGTCTCCATAAGTGCCAAATTGTATCCTGATTTTTCCTGGTCTGGCTCAACTTTCAAAACTAGTGGTTCAACTTCTGCAATCTTTCACCCAATGACTATATAAACACATCCTTATAAGACAGACATAATCCTTGGGTGGGCCAATTTATGTTGGATTATGAAAATACTTAAAGTACAGAATCGTATAATGACTGTTGTCCTTTGGTTTCCACTAAAAGGAAAAAAAAAAAAAAAAACCAAACCTTCCAACACAGACAGTCTCTGCTCCTTCCAAGGGCTCTCCATGACAGTCGTCTCTGGCAACATCTTCTGAAAGTGATTAGGTACCACTCAATTTATTATTTAGTTATCACAAGCTCTATTTTAATGACACCTAATGTGACATGTATCTATTTTGAGCTTTCACATGCAGAAAGAAAAGAAAAATAATAATCCCTGGCAAATTGTCTGCATGTCAACGTGGTGAGTCCCTGCTGCACGAGGGGAGGGGGGCAACTTGTTCCCCACCCCAGCCAGAAAAACAGTTCTCACTCTCAGAAATCCTCTGGCTACTCCCTGTTTGGTTAAAGGTTATATAAATAGTAGCTTTAAGAAGGATAAAACAATTTCCATACAAAGCAAACATATTCTCTTGTAATTTATTGCTGCCCGATGCACACACGACGTACCCAAGTATAGATGTTAAACCCAAAAAATTATCTGCTCCTGCCCACTTGTACTTTCAGAGATGGAACCGAGGAACAATGGAAACTTTTATTCTTTGTGGAAAGGTAAATTCTGTTTTTTCACTTCCCCTCTGAAACTCTAGAGTTTTTACAGGCAACTACAAAAGTCAGCGTGTTAAAGCCAACAGTTTCCCATCTTCAACACTTACCATGTGGTAGAACAGAACTTTCCCTCCAACGTATAAAGTTATGTGAAAGAAGACATTTTTTTCAAGTCTACAGAGAGTAAAGAATAAATTATAGTGATAAGATCTGGAAAAGTTTGGTTGGAAGTTAAGAGATTTTCACATCTGTGTCTACACATCCATGTCTTGGGAATAATGTATCTCGAGTACCAGTCACATAAAAATGCAAGAAATTGTTCCTCTCTCAAAGGCAGCCAAATCATTCATTGTACTCATGTCTACACTTTGACTGGTAGCTTCCAGCAGAGATCTGAGCTAGCAAAGGACAAGGTTCCCCCCTGATTTTGAACCCTGTCTGTTTAACGTGTGTATGCATTAAAAAATACATAATTAGTAACATATACACAACTTAATCCACCATGGCATTATTCCCTCTTTGAGCTTGAAAAAGTTAATTTATTCATGCTGTTCAAACAAACTGAGTGATAGTGCAGGGACTCTGCCTGTAACACCACGAGCCTGATTTATATCCCTGAAGTCAGTGACCACCCTTCCCTCTGTTTCTGAGGGCTTTGGGATTCACTGCTTTTCCAGGCAGACTCTCACATTGTGCTGTGAATAATAGTCCAGTGTGATGTCAACAAAAGAAATTACTGCTCATTTATTTAAATAAACGTGCCACAGCCTTTCATGCCTGGTGCAGGACATTTGGATGCATCCCATGGCAGGAACAGGAGGAATTGAGCTGTTTGAAATGCTCCTCGAAGCTTTTCTGGGCCAGCTCATGATGGGAGAACAGCTGAAAATAAAGCAAAATGTGCAGCCTAACCCTGTATGGGCATTGCCCCCGTCCAGTATACAGCTGCTCAGGTAACAGAAACATGAAGCACACCTTGACACACATTCCACAGCTTTATTTCCATAAAGAATAAAATTATTTCAGCCATCAAGACTCCAATGCTTTCCTCTGGCTGTCTCATATAATGTATGATTTACTTAGATTAGATTATGAACCTCTAATTCACAGAAATAATGAACAAATGCCTCATTCCAGAGAACACACACTGAGATCCTCCAACAATGAAGATTTAATGAACATCTCAGATGCTTACTTTATCCTAATTTTTGACAGGACAAAACATTCCAACAGGTTCAGCAGGGCAGAACTGTAGCAGACACACTAAGAAAGCCCCAGTAGCTCTTTGAGGCACAAAAGAAGAGTTTTTGTTCAAAATCAAGAATTTCTGGCTGGCATATTTCACGTTCCTTTCGGATTTAAAACACCCTGCTCTGAAAGCCACCATTATTTCCAAGTGAAGAAAGAAAAGGGAATTTGCCCCATTTCTCCCCACTCTGCTATTGTGCCCTGTATCTATTTCCAGGAAGCCAGATTCATTAGGGTTAATCTGCCTACTAAATGAATAAACAAAGGATTTCTCTGTCACTGAGGGGCCAGGTGAGCCGATATCATCTTCTAACACAGAAAATCATCCGCACAAACACAGCGCAGGAAATTACCTGCTGCAATCCCACACCTGGGATCATCTGGCAAGTGCCTTAGAGATCTTGAGTAGATGACTGAAATCAAACTAATTACGTTTTGGGTTTTTTTAAATCCAGATCTTCTATCAGGAGGAAAAAAAAAAGGCCTTTCTGAAACCGTGATGTAAAAAGGTCTCTAATGTCTTGGCTTACCTCATTTACTAAAAATGCAGAAAACTTCCCTGGATGAAAATGTTACAGGATTTGTGTAATTAAAGTACTCTGCTTCCTCACTAATGACAGTCACCTCTGGCTGTCTCCAGCTGCGCCCACACTGCAAAAACATCCAGATTTACAAATTGTTGCTGTGAGAAATCTAATGAAAGATACAGAAAAGGGGATCTAACGAAGCTGCCACAAAGCCAATTTCTAATACCACAAGATCCACCTGCCCAGGTAACCCCTCACACAGGCCCAGCTCCTGGGGCTGTTAAAGGGCTGTTAATTCTCACATTTCTGGTGGGGGTCACAGCTTTGGGAGCTGACACCTGAAGGATGAGTGGAGATCTGGAAAAGGTTCAGATCTTACTTTCCAGATGTTTGCTTCTTGTGGAGGAATAAATTGAACCATGGGATGGTCTGAGTTGCAAGGGACCTTAAAGATCATTAATTCCCACCCCCTGCCATGGGCAGGAACATCTTCCACCATCCCAGATTGCTCCAAGCCCTGGTCCTTGGACACTTCCAGGGATGGGACAGCCAATTCTCCAGGCAAATACTGACAGATACTAGGAGCAGTAAGAGAGGTTGGGGGAATTCACCAAAAAACTCCAAAGATAAGACGGGAACAAGTACTCCCTCCATCCAGGGGTTTGAACTGTGCACAAATTACAGCAAAAAAGGAGCCAGCACAGGGTTTAAGAACTACAGAAAACACTGTGACAAAGGTGGAAGATGTGCTCAGCAGCTGTGACTGGAGATAAGAGGAAAATCTGAGAAAAAATGAAACAAAAATGGGAGAAGTCCCAGGATTCAAAGAAAGAAGCCACACCTGGGTAGAAACACAGGCACAAACCCAAAAATTCAGAGCTTGGCAATGCAATGGAGGAAGAAAGGGCAGAATTTGAATCTTTGGGGTGAATGCTGCTCCCAAAACTACCCAGCAAAGGGCTCCCTTCCCTCCCACAAACACGGATTCCATTTGATGTTCCTTCTAGAGCAAGCAAGAAGAGATAAATTAAAATTGAGACCCTCGAAAGGGCTTTGATCCTATTGCCTGGAATATTTTCTCCAGACGTACTTTTGCTATATATGGAAACCAAATGCTGACTAATCATACAAACCTTATGGTGCCTGAGCACAGCTGTGATCTGCAGCAGAACACTGTCACAAGGGCCCAGGAAAACAGGGAAAACCAAGAAGTTTGCTGAGAAAGAGGAGAAAATGGTGGTCAAAGGCACTGGAGGCCTGATCAGACAAGAGGCAGAGTTTCTAACTGGTGAGCTTTTAAGATCCAAGTGACACATTTATTCTTGTACTACTGAACTTCAACAGGCCAAGTAATGATTATCCATTTTCCAAGGGTGGAGAAAAGTTATCCTATCTGAGGCCTGCTGACTCAGGACAGCAGTAATGGGATGCAAAAGCCTGAATTTTGGTTGATTGGTTTATAGATAGCACCAGCTGGCAGGGATGGAGCCATTTAGAGCTGTTGATGACACGGCCTCATGACAGAGGATGGGACGTGGACAGAAGCTCTGATGTGGCACTGTCACTTGTGCTGATAGCAAGGGCTTCACAGCCTCAGTGTGCTGAGGAATATGGGGGTTTCATTTCTCTAGGTACTCCTTATCCTCTGAAGTGGGAGAAATACCAACTCATTCACTTTTAAAGTGCTCATCAGCGTGGCATAGCTAATTAATGCTTTCAATAGGTGTTAAAAATTCCTGGGCTGTAAGGCAGTAAATGCATTATGAGCAGGCAAAGGCAAGTGGCTACAGTTTAGAAGCACAAAGGTGAGATAATGGCCTTCCACATCACTGAACTGTCAACCTCATTTAGCACAAAGCCTGGCATCTGGAGATTTCAAATCATACAGCCGTTTAAAAATATATAGAATGTTAAATTAAATGACAAACACGGGACATGTCACCTTTTAGAGGCAGAAATGTAAAACCAAAGCATATGTTCTCCAACTGTATTTGCTTCAGGATCAGCAATATTTTTGTAACCTCATTAGTTTCTTGACTTGGTTTTAAACATGCAAGGATGGATATACAAATAAGTTACAGGTCCTCCACGTGATATCCTCAATTATAAGTCAATCTTTACCAGCAAAATAAATTAAGAACTGGAAGTTTAACTCTTGTGGAAGGTGAAGACAATGAGGAAAAATTTCTGCAAGCTGTTAGAGATGAAAGTCCCTCTGTTTTCTGAGCTCTGAATCTAAGACACGTGCAAGTATCCCAGATTCAAACCTACACTTACAAGCACACCCCGTGGCTCCGTGTGTGTCAAACTGTCCCAGCCACCCCCAGGGCTCAGAGGCAGCAAGGACCCAAGCTCTGGTCCCCTGGAGCCGCCTGGCTGGGTGACAGAGCCCAGGCTCCTCTCGGGGCAGGTTTGGCTGCTGGCACTGCGTCCTGCCACCGCTCCGGTGGCAGAGTCACACCAGGGCAGCTCCGTGGGACGGGGGGAAGGTGATGAACCCCGCTCCCCAGCACCATTTGGTACCTCTGCCTGGTGCTGCTGCTGTGCACGACCCAGCTCCGTGTCCCCCTGGAAAAGGGGGAGCCCTCACCTGCCAGCCCCGCGACCCGGAGCGGGCCTTCGCACTTCACGCCTTGCACAATCCCTCACTGAAGGGTTATTAAAAGGCCATAACTAGGCCAATAAAGCTGGATTTTATTTGTTCACGCACAGCGGCGGGGAGTGCTGCCTGCTGATGGCACTAAACAAAACATCACACCCCCAGTGCAAACTCTTTCCCAGCTCCCGCTGCAGGAGGGGATCGGTTCTGAGTTTAGCAGAGAGCAGGCAGTGCTGAGAAATGGCCACATCAGACAGAGCTGGTGCCCCTCTACCTTCCCCTCCTCACCCCCACCAAAAACCATTTTATAGCGTGGGGAATATTTGATATCACCTAATGATCACCAATTAATAATCTCCCTGAGCCCTGACCCAGAACATCTTTAAGCTGTGCGTCCTCCCAAGAACCTGCTTGCATAAGGATGGATTATCTTCCTCTGCAGCAACTGTAGGACCAGCACAAACCAACTACAGTATAATTTAATTTTTATTTTTTTTTGTCAGCCAGATTCACAAAGTTTCAATCATATTTCATTGGAGGGAAAGGAAAAAAAACATGAGCCAAACTTTGAAATAAAATCATGAAATAGTGAAGCACTGCTGGCAGTTCAGCTTACTGGGCATCAAAGTTTAAACTTTGCTTTCAACCTCAGTTTTCCAAACATGCTGTCACTCATCATAATATGGGTTAAAAATAAGAGAAAGCAAAGATGAAATGTAAATGATTTAAATGCATGCATATGTTCTTTTGTAAAATGCATAATACAGCTGCAAGATTTTTCCTCATATTTTGGACACAAATCAAGGGGGAAATGGTTCACTTACGATACAGTGAATTTTTTATCTAACTTCAGTGCTAAAATGTAGCTCCCTGTAAGCATTTCACTGTATACTGGGTGTTGGTTTGATTTTATTTGTTTTTGGGTTTTTCCTGAGCTTAAATACAGACACCAAAACCAAAAGACTACCAGAGAACTTTCTGCTTCTTTGAATTCTTTCACGGCAACTTTCTGCTTGTTAAAAATCCACCAGCAACACAAAAACTTTGCAGATGATCTATGGCCATTTACCGCATCTGACATTCAATCACAAGTAAAATTACCCTTACTTTTAAAATATATTTTAAGTGAAGGGCAAAAAGTAGAGCACACAGCAGTTCGCTCAGCATTCCTGCTGTAAATTATAGAAGTGAAAATCCCAATTAATGGGAATTGCAAGGAGCTAGCAAGATTCTCACTGCAACAGTGGCTTCTCCTGCTTTTTTTGCAGCAGAATCAAGGCAGAATGAAGTAGGTACCACCTTTCTGGAGTGGATTCTTTGCAGTGTCCCAAAATTGAAAGATGCTAGGAATGTGTCATTTCTCACACCAGCTGCACCGTGACTCAGAGCAGAGGAAACGCAACACAAAAGGGGACGGCAGAGCCAGTTACCAAAACTCCCACTCCTCCGAGCCGTGCCAAAGCCTCACAAATCCAGGAGTTATCCCGCAGTCCAGGTGGGCTGGAGGGAGCCAGGGCCAGCTGGGCCACACGGCCAGGCAGGCGAGCCCTGCTCCTGCAGCAGATGTGAGCTCCAGGGAGAGCAGCTGTGCCAGAGCCCCCGGGGGGTTCCACACCAGGCACAAATGGCTGCCCGCTGCTGCTGGAGGGAAATGTCAGGGAAGAAAGGCTTGGCAAGCCTGGGATTTCAGGAGAGGACAGCCTGCACCCCACCTGACCTGGGGACATGGGATTTTTGATAGGACTATTACAATCACAGAGCTCATAAAGTGTATTTGGAAAGGCTTTCGTGTTGGTTTTGGGATAGGATACGAAGGCCCCAGGAATCCACTCTGAGGCCTTAAATCTGTGGCCAAACTCCAGCAAAAGCCAGATGTTGTTCATATCAGCACCTTTTGCTTTTGCCTTGCTCCATTTTCCAGGCCTGCACGGAGCGGAGCCTCGGGGCACCAGGGCTCAGGGACCACCTCTCACCCAGAGAAACCCCAGGATAACAATGCCAATAACCCCCAACCCGTTTCCTGTCTTTTGCTGACTGTGCCTGGCTTGTTTTCACCTTCCCAAGGGGAGCAGCACCAGGTTTAAGCACAGGGAGTACTTGGCTTCACACACTCCCTCAGAGACTCCACGGTCCTTTTGGAAGGAGGAGAGTCCCAGGTGGGCTGCTCCAAGCAGGAATAAAAGCCCCACAGCTGGAGGCTGGGACCTCCAGGACTCTCCTTGCACACCAGAGCAGCTGAGGAGGAGGATGGTGACCATCAGGGGCTCCTTTCACCCCATGCTCCTGTCCTCTGCTCTCTGCAGCAGCCACTTGCTGGCACCAGCTTTGGCTTTTCAGAGCTCTCCAGCCAGAGCTGGAGCAGTAACCAGCACCCAATTTAGCCTGGGTTGTAATAAAAAGTGAAAGTTAAAAGCAATGCAAGCAGCAGATAAAGAACTATTAAAATCTGGCTGGGGTGATGCCAGGGATGGAGTCCAAGGCAGGGGAGGAGCCGCAGCTCCAAGCCAATGGGTATCCCACAGTGGTGGATAATTAAGGAAAACAAAATATTTTCCATCTGTTTCTCTACCCCTTACGTCACCGAGGCAATAAAATATATACACAAGTAAGCACCAACAGGCTGTATTTCAACTTAGATATAAATATTTGTTCCCACAGAGAACATCTTTACTCCAGCGAGTAGCCAGTGTGAGGAGGCTGAGACTGGAACACCCTCAAGGTATTAAACTCCACCTTAGAGTAGATGAAATGCCTGGCTAATTGGTCACACCAAATAGCTCAGTTTGGTGTGCCACATCCCCAAATCCACATTTCTGCTCACTCATCCTTATCACACTCAAATGGACAACTGTTAAAACCTGCTCCTTTTAGATTAACAGTGGTGAAAATAAGTGCTTATGCTGATATTACACTAAAAGCTACAGCAGGAGGAAGCTGAATGATAAAAGGAAGGGTCTGCAGAGCCCTGAGGTGAAGGGCTGATGTTCTGGAACACCTCCTGAAAAGAGGGGAGGATCTCTAGAGGATCAGAACCAGAATCCTGATGGCTGAAACCCTTAACATCTAACAGACTGCAGGCCAAAGTGGCAACAAGAAATAACGAGGCACATTTAGATGTTTTCAAAGCAAACACGGGAAATGGCGACCAACTATTTTGAAAGATAAAGCCTAGTTTAGTGAAATCACTAAATAAAAATGACTATCATGAACTGGTTACAAATAAAGCTTTCCCCGAAACAGTACTGACTCCAAAATCCAAATACTCTTAACCTGCACATCCATTTTAAGGCCATTTCAAGCAGTCTAGATTAATAGATGAGCTTAGAATATGTTACAAGCTTATAAAAATATAAAGATTTGCAAAACACTTCCTTTAAGCAGTGTAGGAAAAGAGCAGAAATGTCAATGCACACGCTGCCTGCAAATACCAGTGGTGTGTTATTTCTATGCAATCTCTCAAAACACAAGTACAGACACTGAGGTTTCTGGATCTCTTGTAAGTTTAACAGTAGCTGGGAGCTCTTAGATCTCCAGCTATAATAAATATTGTATCCTACAGGAGCCCATCGGGAATCTCAGCTCATGTGTTGTTCCACAGAAGATTGTGGTGTCAGATATGATTAGAATCAACACTTCCCACTTATTCAGAGCTTTAAAGCTACCTACACACAGCATTAACAACTGTTAATGAAAGATAATTAAGGGGCACACAAGAATTTCGTATTAAGAATGAGTTTTTGAAACTAGCGCAAAATACCCAGGATAATAAGATTATTTTTTTCCCCCTAAATAAACCCAAGGCATTTCTGTGCTTACACCATGCTCTAGCCCACTGCAATTTTTCAGCTGATATGAACTGAAGGTGGCTTCCCCAACTGGAAGCTAGCAGCTCACACTTGAGCAGCGAGGCACTGCAGAGGCTGCATTAATGGAGCCCTGTACACGCGTCAGGCGGGTTGTGTGACACGAGAACAACTGTCTGGGAGCAGCAGCACTGTGCCAGTGACCATTATCGGGGCCCCCGGGGGCCCCACTGCAACTTATCTTCCTGTGTGCAGAAAAAGCCCATTCCCCTGGATTTGGTTACGATGCTGGGGAGGTCACAGTTCGGCTCTCAGGGAGCTGTGACATCAGCAGAGGAACTGCAGGGCCAAAAATCACATGGGGGAGGTGAGCCAGGAGAGCAGCACCTGCACGAACCTCAACTGCTTAAAGTCAAGCTCCACCCAACACAGCAGGGCCTAGAAATTGCTGGGTTTTGATTTTCATTTGCATCAGTGAAATCAGATGCACGCAGCACCATGTTTTAAAGCGGATACAGACTTGGTTTGAAATGCGATTGTCATAGAAGAGATGAATTGCTTCCATCACTATTAGACTGCTCAGCTGTACCAGAGGGGCAAACTGGGATGAGGGGTCTCCTCTGTCCCTTGCAGGGTAAAGCCACCCCACATCACCACGTTGTGCTGTGGGGAGTGAGCTGCCACCTCCAGAACTGACTAAACCACCCACAATCATCACAGGGTGGAAAATTAAATCAGTATCTAATGATTCTGCTGCCTTTCACTCACTGCTCCCATGCCTGTCCTCTCCAGTGTACTTCTCCTGCCTCCAGAAAACACCCACCAGTGTTTCAAGACATTAATGCTACTCCATGGATCCCTGCAGCTGAGTCTTTTCCCAGTCCAGGCAATAATCCAGCAGCAAGTGCCCAGTCAGTAGTGTCAGGTCATTTCAATTTCTCCTCACATCTCCCCAGTCTATAGGGCATAGCTGTTTCTAGATGTAATCATGTACACTGCGTTGGCATCTTGGAGCCTGGTGGAGTCAGTTCTGTCTTAAGGCTCTCTTCAAAAATCACCAGATAACATTTTCTCAAATTAGATGAAATAAATCAAGTTGAAAACGTTCTAAGTACCAGAATTTTGCATTATGCAGCTCATGCACACACACACACACACTTAGCAAGGCAGATGAGCTGGATGGAGAGAGCAGGAGCACATGTGAGGAAACAAAGATACCTGAGATATCCCACACTAGTCAGGGAATAATGCATAAAATGTTATGCGAATAGGTAACATAATATGCGTTTTAAATAGATACATTAACAGGATCAGCACAGAAGTTATTCCAGGGAAGAAGCATAACTTAAACCCGTGTAACTTTAGGCTGACAGGACAAATAACCACGAACCAAGCCGTGCTGGGTCGGTGTTTTTGTGTCACTGAACAGGTGATGCCCCCTAAGAGCAGCTTGTTCTCTGCCCGTTATCAAAACCTCTCGATTGCTGTGAAGAACAGCCCAGGGGCCGAACCCCTTCCTTGCCTTCAAAGCCCAGCATTATCCTCTGCAGCCCTGAGTGCAATCGCTATCTGCCACAACAAACCACCTTTATGCCATGCAGGTAATTACAGGTTCGGGTCAAGGACTGCAGCCCGGATCGATTTCACCTCCCCGCAGCCCCGGCTGGCTCCTCTCAAGCAGGGCAGCTCCAGCAGCCGCGACACCGGAGCTCCTGCAAAGGGAGCCCAGCCCTGGCTCAGCCTGGCATTTACTGCCCGCGGCGGCAGGGACAGCCTGGGAATTCACGATGTTGGTGACTTCATCTGCCAGCTGCATTCACACATCTTTACTACCTGAATAACTGATCGCCGCTGCTCCGAGGCAGCACTTTGTGGTGTACAGCGTTTGGGAATAAATATTTGATCGTGCATACAACAGAAAGGAGCTCAGATGGTTTAAGGTGTGACAGCAGAAGTGTTTATTAAATTCCAAGCGAGAGCATTGCTGGACAGTAAAAATTTGTCCCGTGGTCGCTGCCTCACAGGTGTGGTGATGAACAATAAAAGGAAAACTCCATCCCCCACAAAACCCCAGTCTATTCTTCTGTTCATTAAACCTCTGCAGGCAGAGCTCTCTGTCCACGACCAGCCAGTCACACACAAAAGAGAGGGAAGTACTAAATTACAAGCTGATTTTAAGTGGGCATTGATTAAAGTAACCAGAAGAGAGCTCAGTATTGTCAGAGTTTCATACAACAGTAATAAACAATCTTCATTAAAAAATGATGTGTGCATCCCCCTGCAGCACAGCACTCACCAGGTTTCAGTTGAGAACATTAAGGTTCCCCCCACCCTACACACAATTAATGAGGCAAAGAATCCTCAGGATCTTTTCCTTCTACAAATTAATTTTATTCACTAAATAATGCCCCTCACTGAAATCCTCCCCACTCAATTTCTACATTTATTCTAGGCAAGAAAGAAACAGATTTATGATTCTATTCTATTACCTCCTCCCAGCAGGAAAGGAAGAGGTTGATTAAAAAAAAAAATAGATCAGACAATTCCTCCGCCAATGTTCTCATCCTCCACTAGCAATGCAAGCAAGTCATTACCTGGCTGCTGGGTAAGTGTCCAAAACCTCTTTGTGTGAGGGAATAAACAAGGCTTTCCATAGACAGACACACAGATGCAGCCACTTGTCTGAAATGAGCAGGACTGAGGCACGGAGCACACCTGAGGACCTGAGCCCACACCCGGGGTGCAGCTGAAGGGAAACACTCATGTGTACACTCAGTGCAGCAGTGTGGGCAAACTCTGACCAGCAACTGCTGCAAAACCCCTTCCCCAGAGCTCTTCTAGCTCTGAAAGCTCAGAGCTGACTGTACAGATATCCTAACCTGCCTACACCCCCAATTTCTGCATCATTCATTATTCAGAGAGCTCTGCCAGGTTTGACTTTTCAGATATGTAACATGTATGATGTCTGTCATCCCTCCACAGGTCATAGAATGGAAACTCAGAGAGGTGCCTGGTTGGTTTGGGCATGCAAAGGGTGTGACCTTCAGCTGCAGCATCAGTTGCACACAGGAGGACTTTTTAAGGTTTCTCTTTCATTTCTGAGCTCATAAATAGAGTCTTACTAAGACTTAAGCCACCTGTGTCAAAGCCAAGCCCACAGCCTGAGCACACCTTTGAGGAGGGACAAACACCCTCTGCTTGCTGCACACAGTGAGCAGCTCCTACCTGTGCAGTGGTTCTGCTGCTGCATTATCCCCAAAGGCTTCCTGCTCTACAAAGATTTAAACTCACTGTTGTCCCCCTTTAACATTTCCAGCTGCCAATCTGGAATAGCATCTGGAATTACAGTGCATTTAATCCTTGAGGGTATATTCTCTCTATGATGCATATGACTAAAATATGTGCATTGAGGGACAAATGTCCAGTAGCTTCAGGTGACTGAAATTTTGCAAACTTTTCTTGAAAAAAATCAACCAGAGAAGACTGTCTTAGGAGAATTTTGAGTTGAGGAAACCATACCATAATATGAATTTTTAAAATATATCCAAGTTATCTTCACAGATTCAGCCATCCACCTTGAGAATGCCACTGCAAACTTTCATTATTGATAACAGCATTAGAGTTTTGCACTTTTTAAATGAAGACTTTTGCAAGTGATCTTACGAGATCGTCCTTAGCACATCAGTTTTACAGACACATGAGGAAAACCATGCTTAAAAGAAAGCACAGAAACTGCTTATTAAATGCAACAACAGAATTGTCACCAACGGGGGGAAGAGGGAAGGAAGCTATTGAGAATGGCAGAAGGATAATGGGAGATGATAAACATGTACTTGAAGTCTTTTGATAGGAAGGAGAAGTGATGAGTCAGATAAGCAGAGGCGCCACACGGGTTGCATCTCCAAGCAACAGGCAATCAAATCTCCAGATAAGCATCTTCATAAAGTGCAACAGGCTCCAGTGCAGGGGCAGAGCTGAACAATCACTTCCTGGTTCAGCTCAGGCAGGAAAAATTTATGACCTACTTAAAAATCCTTCAAACCTAAAAATGTCTTTTCCATAAAGAGCATCAGCCGTGTAGGGCACACCATGGGAAGAGCAGGAAATGAGAATACTTGAAGTGGTGGACTGGAACACAACAACCCAGTGCTGTACATGAGTGGTATTTAAACCAAATCCTTCCCATCCACAGCTGAGATTAATGGAGTTCTCTGCACATCTCAGAGGTGGGAAGAGAAGAAAATAAGCATAAAATACTCTTCTTTCCTTTGCTGGGCCCTGTTACCAGAACAGTTTGAAATCTCAAAAAAACAGGGCACTTATTTTCCTTGCGTCTCCTTTACTCTGCAACAATTCACACCCCTAAACCACCACACAATTTAGAATTAGAACCCGTAAATTCTGCATGGGAAAGAGTGAGGATCATGAAATACAAAACTTGCAAAGAGATGCTAAAATCCCTGAATCAAAAATCAATTCCAACCCAACCTGTCTGAAGTAAATAAAATACTGCCATCGGCATGTCCCTAACAAAACCCAAGTATTGCTTAGAGAAACTTATGAAGTGTTATAACCAAACTGAGCCACTGCTGTACAGTAAATATATTTTCAGTGTCCTAACAATCTATGCAATGGATCTTGGCAATTTTAATATGGACACACATGTTAAAGGCATTACAAATGAGGCTTCATCACATTCACATGAGTCAGTTCATATTAAAGGCCCATCCACAGCTGAGGAAAAGTCGTTCAGCATGGAAGAGGCACAGCCCTGTGTGTCCATTGTTTCTGTTGCAGATGCAGTAACACAGCTTTAGGAAGTGCTACAGGTCACATTTCAGAATTACTGCACATCCCTGTTACAGGTGAAGGCACTGCTCCTATGCAGGAGGGAGAAATCCCCACCCTGATAATGCTGGTATCTCTCTCTGTATCAGCTGATAGTGAGGCACAGCTCTGCCATTAATCACTCTGAATCTCAAGTGTCACATACACAGCCTGAAGCACTCCTGTGATTCCAACTTGGAACCTTTTAGGAACAATAAGCATGGATGAACCAGGCAAAAAAAAAAAAATCATAACTGATGCATTAATATTTTCTTCTGTATCAAACAATTATTTTCAAAGTTATTTTGCCATGTAGTAAAACAAACAAAATTCCCTTTCAATAACCAGCACCAGATGTTTGTCTAAGCCCAACAGGAATTAATTTAACAACTTTTAAATATTTGAAAATGGAATTTATAAGGACAATTCTCAATATCCAAAGTAAATGTGGTTACTATTGAACTCTGTTATAAACACATACATGAAATATCCTGTAATACCCAAATAAATTCATTTGGCAAACAATGAAGTATCTTGGACTCAGCATTTATATCAAACAGCAAGCAGAGTCTGAAACAGGAGCTTTTATTTTAACTCTCTTTAAACCAACCTTCAGAAACCCCTTTCTGTATGTGTTACAGTCTCTTTTTACTGTTTAACCTCAATCCAATCAGGAGTCTCCAGGGATTTTCAAATCGCTAAAGATTAAAATCCTCTCCGACTTGACTGTTTGACTAATGCTGTGTGTTTAATAATTCTACTTGTGAGAGATTTTATTTGACAAAATCCTGCTGTGTGGACCCTCAGACGCTGCACAGCTGCACTGGAACATAAAGCTCTGCCCTTGTTTCTTTAGACAGGCTATTGCCCAGCACTGAGGAGAAAAAGAGAACTTCAGAGTACATCTATTACTCTGTTGATATTAACACAACCACTGTGGTATTAAATCTACACACTCTTTTCAGAGCAGAGCAGTGAAAATGTGCCTATTACACAAACATTAGATAAACTCTCCTGTTGTCCTGACTGTTCACAGAAATCAATTACATTTATGATTACATTTCAATGAAAGCTACTTTATAAACGAGATGGAACTGTAATATTCTATGCTTTAGGCGTTCATTAATAGAAGCATTTCAGTGTTAGTATTTGTAAATGTTCTGCTTTTTAGTTTAGGCAGTTTTTAGCATTCTGTAGCTCATGTTAAACTTCACATAAATAGTGTGTCCAGATCTTACCACAATGCTGTGACTTCACATTTGAGTGGTAAGGGGGAGGGAAATCATCATTATAGCAGGATTGAGTATTTGCACGAGACAGCACTTACCCCGTGCTGCAGAAAATCAGGACAACCTTGATGGCAACCATTAGTACACGTCACCAGCCACAACAAAAGAGCAGACTGATGAACAGGAAAGAGAAAGCGAGGGCGTTCCTACCTGAAGTAGCATCGATGACCGTGGAGACGCCGCGCCGGTCGGCCGCGGGCCGCGGTGAGCCCGGCATGCTGACGGGCTCCGAGCGCACCGGCTGGATCCTGCCAACCACACAATTCACAGAGTGAACCCGCCTGGAAGAGACCTGGAAGGCCAGCGAGTCCAACCCGTGACCTGACACCTCCTCATCGACACAGCCATGGCGCTGAGTGCCACGTCCAGTCCTTTTTTGAACGCGTCCAGGGATGGTGATTCCACCCCTCCCTGGGCAGACGAGCCACAGTCAGCACCTGGCCACGCTCAGCAGGGCCCAATCCCACCCAAATGAGAATCAGCTGGGACAAGCAGCAGTTCAATGGTGAAATGGTTTAGAAGCTGCTGGAAACTTCTGTTTGCCCTCACTTGGTGCAGCTGAGGTTGAGATCATCCACCCAGAGACTCAGACAAAGTGGGTATTCCCAAAGGATGGCTCAGATGGGAGCTCTCAGGAAGCCTCAAAGGAAAAAACTCACCCTATCCAAACCTGGTTAAAAAGCTTCCATTGCCCTCCTCAACAGCAGCATTTTAAAGATCCATTAGTAATTGTTGATTCCTTTTGTAACACAGATCTGTGTTATTTCTTTTTATTTCTGCTTTCTTTCTGCACATAAATAAAGTATTTGACAGCCATATCCTAACTTGTGCCAGTAATTACACACAAGGAGAAATCACATGTTTCATGGATTTCCAGTCCGAGGACAATCTGCCCACTTTTAATGGGATAAGTCATATTATCCATCTCTCTTGCTTTACTCCTGACAGTTTCAGACACAGTCACAAACAGCCCAAGTCCCTACCACAGAACTTTGGACTTCGAATCACATGCAGAGTCAGGAGCATGGAAACTTGTTAAATCTGGAGTTACTGGGCAGGAAATCTCTTCTACAAATCACCAGTAAATGTAAACCCACAGTTACCTTCACTCTCCTTCCTTCCCTTCCCTAAGCCCACCCCCTCTCCCCAATTCCAAATCAGCTAATGTCCAAAACCAGCTGAATTAAAGACATGAAAAAGAATTACAAGGAAGGAAAAAAGAAGTGGGAAAAAATAAAAACAGGGAGGAGGAAAACATTCCAGAAGTTCACTTACTGTTCCAACACACTGACCGCTGTCTAAATTCATGGCATAAAGAAGCTCCCACTCACGTCTGAGAAATTGAATTTATTAAGCAATGCAGAAACTGTGAAAGGCAAGAGGACACTGAGCAAGGCCACCAGACTTTGTGCTGCCTTTCCCTGTCACGTGCCCAAGATGGGGCAGCAAAGGGAATCTGAGCTGCTTGGCCCGGATGGATTTTTCTCATCAGTGCATCATGCGCTCTTCCAAGACCTTCCTCTGGACAAGCCTGATAAGAACTGTGACACGTCCTACACGGGAATCGGTTTTATTTTTACCTGAGGCTGTTGAGATCGAGATCATCCGTGTCGAAGTCCAGGAGAGGCTGCGGGGTGTCGCTGGGCCCGTGCGACTGCAGCACCGAGGAGCTGGAGGAGATGACGGTGGTTTGGCCTGAGGGATGGATGGTTTTGAACTGGAACTGAGGGCCCATCCACAGGCGTCGATGAGGCCCAGTGTGAGTCACAATTTCCACCTGTGGCAAGGGGATATGGGCAGTGATTAGCACAGAGCTGCAACTTCATGTAATGAACGGCTCCTTCAGTGGGCTGGACTGGCGGAATCCTGCTGTTCTCAAGTGAAAAGGGTGCTCTGAGCCAGGCTGTTTGAGGAATGCTTAACAAGGGGAAAAGGGGATGTCTTGCTAGAGAACGGATGCTTGAGCCAAACAAGAGCTTCTTGCAGAGACTTGAAAGCTTGTGAACAACCAGCCTCAGGACACTGAACTGCAGTTCTTAGATTGTTCCAAAGATCAACACTTCATCATGGCCACCACTTCACCGGACCCTGTTCTTTCCTCCCCTTGCCACGATGAAATACACCCCAAAACTCAAATGCTATGACCAACAGGGAACACATTTCTGTCTACATGGAGCAGAGAGAGGAACCAAGAGCCCACATCTCCAAGACATCCTCCAGACATCCCCCATCCTGAGCAGGGCGAGGGAAGCACTTCCAGAGAGCTCCTTCCAGCTTTGCTACGGCTGCTTTGTGAAATTTCACAGCTTTAACTGCTTCCCATGGATACAGTGAGAGCTGGATTGCAAATCACAGCTCCTAATTCCTGTTGGCACGTGTGAGGAGAAGCTGGCACGGAGCATCTTGTGGGAGCACAAGATCCATAACCCAGAGTGATGGGAAGAGCGCTGCGATGAGCCCGTGTCAGGCTCAGCACAGAACACAACCACGGATGTGCCACACACAGGGTCCCCACAAACACATCCATTTAACCAAAATTCTGACAATTCAACAGAAGGAAGCTGTCTGTAATCAGGAAAACTGTAAATAAAAGGGTGAACAAAGCATACAACTTCTGTAATCGAGAACAGAATCATTAAGGCTGGAAGGATCATACAAGACTAAAAATCAAAAAGACCTTTTAAAGATCAGAAAAAGGAAAGACAAAATGAAAATATTAAGCTCTGGTGAACTCATACTTTTAAAATAGAAAATAGACTATGAAGTTCCTATCAATTTCTGCTAAAACAACAATCAGCTTCACAAGGGAAATGCAAGTTAGCGAGGGAATTCATGAAAACAGATTTTTGCATAGGTACACACATGTAATAGTGATTTTCCATCTTTAAGGAGCAGTTTGAAACCCCGGATGATGTCAGTTCTCTGCTAATGTCAGACAACCAGAGCCTATGCAGCTCTGTTCCCATCTTTGCATTTAGCTCAGCCTAACTCAGCTTGGCTGCAGCCGTTTCTGAGGCAAGTAGCTTCTACGTAGCAGCGTAAATTAGGCCACAGATAAAGTAATCTGTGTATTTTAAGCTTGAAACCATCAGTGTCACAGAGCCGAGAGGTAAACAGATGCCTCTGCAATTTTACTGAGGCTATGGCCAGATGTTCCTATTCACTCTCCTGTTGTGTGCAGGACAAACATATTGTATCTACTTCCCACTGACAGCACACATTACCCACTGTTCTAATTGAAAAGTTGAAGTGAAGGGCGGTGTTTTTTCACTGCTTGCTGTTGCTGTTGATAACAACACTTTAATTTTGAAAAACATCCTTGCACTTCAGGCTTAATCTGAAGTGGCTTGCTCGGGGAGCGCCAGCGTCGCCGTGCTCCAAGGGCTCTCATCACTCCTGCTCTCAGCAGGAATTAAACATTCCAGGAGCATTCCCAGAATTATCTGTGTTCTGCGACATCACCCTTTGCAAATACATTTACTCTTCTAGAGGGATGGATGTGTAATAATGTAATTATTACTTAGACTCGAGCAGTCTAAGTTCTGTTGACACCTTACGTCTTCTGAGAATTAGTAATAAACAAACAGCCATAGTGTAGGCTTACCATAATCCCTTTTTTCCTGAGGTTTCACCAGAACAGTAAAATAAGCAAATACCTCCAAACAGTCCTGGAGAGGTGGAAAACTACAGGTGAAATCTGGTCCCAATGAGCTCAGAGATAAAATTCCTGTTGACTCCCCTGACTGAGAAGTTTCATCATCTTTGTGCTCTGAGAAATCAGACACAGCACAAACAAATGAGACACCTCAACGTGCAGCCACATCTGAAAGCTCAGACAGGTAAGTGAATTCACATGACTGGATTCCCCAGTGAATGCTCCTCCTGGACAGGTCCATGTGGAAACCTAACCTCTCATTTCAGGAAAAAGCTGTGTATGATTTATTCACCAGTGGGAGAAGCAAATCCCATCCATAAATATTTCATATTTATGCCATACACCCCAGCAACACATTTAATGCATCACTCCCATAACAACATTGTTCTTAAGCCAGAGGAAACCCACCTAATTTGTCAGGGTGAATTCCATGGATCAGGTACCTTGTAATTGCTTTGGCAAATCCAGAGCATTTGTAAATTTTATTTATTTATTTAACTCTAACCTTTCATTTCTAACAGGAACTAATTCTCAGTGTATTATTCATGACCTACATTCTTGCACTGAGGTTCTGTTTTGAGCCAAATGGTCAAGTATTTACTGAGTTCTTACAGAGAAGCTTCATTGACTGAGACAAAGCAAGACTGGATAACGAGACAAAGGTTTGACCTCATACAAAAATCCTCTATCAAGCATGATAGTTTTAAAGCAATACAGTATTTATATCTGGCCAGAAGTCCCAGGAATTCTCAGCAAGAAATGATAACCAGGGAAGGAAGGAAGTAAACCAGCTACTGCCCCATTTTTATGGTCAAATGCAGGGAGTCCCAGGTCACCACCCAGAAGGCACCACAGTTCTGCCAACTTCCTTCATCCCTGTCCAAAAAGGACCATGCCAGGAGAAAAAGGGAGGCAGGTCACTTGCTATTGCCAGCTGAAACTCCCCACTTCATGCTGAGCTTCCCAGGGACGTGACTTTGTCAGGATTGCTGGGGCTTTTCTGCTTTGGGACCATCAGATCCACACCCACACTCAGGAGTGGGGTCAGTTTTATGCACAGCAATACCCTGGCTGTTTGGAAGTTTACTTCCCACTTGGAGGAAAGTTGTGAATTTTGCTTCCAGTGGCTCCCACTGCTGTTTGCCTGAGCTGGAAGCCCCCCCCCGAGCATACCTGTGACAGCCACTCCTCATCCTCCTGCCCGCTGTGGTCGGAGGCCAAGCTGTCGTAGGACTCGTGCCGGGTGATGGGCCCAGGGCTCCCTGGTGGCACCACTGAAAAGAACACCCAGAAAACACAAAATCACACCTACTGTTAAATGCTTTATTTTAAAAAAAAAAAAAAAAAGAAGAAAAAAAGTAAAAAAAAAAAGGTTTTAATAAGTTAATGGCACAGCAATGTATGTTTTCCTAAATCTGTGGCAATTTTTCTTGAAGCACAGAAAGAGCTCAAATATTGACGTTAAAAGGATGAAAAGATTCCTGCTCTTTGACTTGCATGTATCCATATAGCCACCAGGATAACCCATTGGCTCTTCTTCTTTTAATCTGAAGTTCTTAGAATACCGAACTATTTTTATATTACCACATTTTATAATCACTCCAAGTTTTTAAAATTTTTAAAAACTATATTACTGCAGGGTTGACCTTTATGCGTCAAGCTTCCAACCACTACAAATTTTTACAGCCATGTAGTAAACCCTCAATAATTGGAGTTTTAATGGCAAAGCAGACACAATGGTAGCCATAAATACAGAACGGCGCCTCTGTAATGTAAACAGCTTTGCATAAATCCATGCACCTTATGGAATAAAGGGATTTCCATCCTGGTCTGTGTGTGTCAGTATCTGAAGCTACAGAGCCATTTCTCACACCTCTGGATCACAGAGTGTCCATATTCTCAAACCTGGAACGTCCCAAATTCAGCTCAGGGCCCTGCTTATTCCAGAATTATTCCAAGTGCCAGAAAAATTAGGACGTATTCTTACAAAGGAAGCTCATGTTGGATATTAGGAAAAAATTCTTCACTGAAAAAGAATGGTCAAGCAATGGAAGAGACTGCCCAGGGAAGTGGTGGAGTCACCATCCCTGGAAGGGTTCAAACGACAAGCAGAGAAGGCACTTCATGGTATGGTTTAGTGAGCAGGGGTTGGACTTGGTTTTGGAAGTCTTTTCCAACCATAATGATTCTGTGCTTCTATGATAAAGCACCAAGTTTTTCCCATGAGATACATCAGGAAGAAATTCCTCCCCGTGAGGGGGTGAGGCCCTGGCACAGGTTGCCCAGAGCAGCTGTGGCTGCCCCTGGATCCCTGGCAGTGTCCAGGGCCAGGCTGGACGGGGCTTGGAGCAGCCTGGGACAGTGGGAGGTGTCCCTGCCCATGGCAGGGGAGGAATAAAAGATCTTCAAGGTCTCCTCCAACCCAAACCACGCTGTGACCCTGTGATCTGCCATTTTCACTGCAATCCCCAGCCTGTGCTGTGCACACCCACGCCTCGACAGCCCCAGGCGTTATTTCAGCTCTGGCTTCATCAGTTTTCAGATAATACAGAAAGCACCTCCATCTGCTTCCTTACATCCATGACAGACTCAATTCCACGACCGAGGGACGTGCCTGTCTAGTCCAAACTCCTGTTAAAGAACACACCCCCCTTCCTGAGGATTCACAGTACAATCTGAATATGAGATCACAGCACCCACTTCTCTTCCTCGAAGTTTATAGTTGAAACCAAAGAACCAAACCCATTATTTTGAGCCATTTTGCTGTCGCCCTCATGCTCCCCACATCTCCTGGCTCCCTACTCTGAATCCTCCTGCCTGTTTCGGAGAGCACAGCTGATCAACTGCAGGCTTTCCTGTTACTGAACTCACTAACAAACTTCATGGCTCCAGCAGATGGTTTTGCTTTCAAACCAACGGGAACTTTATGGACTGATCTGAATTTTTTTTATTCTTTCTATCCCAGGGGCAACTACCAGAGCTGTCAAGATTAGGGAAGCTGCAAAGACACAGCCCAGGGAGCAGCATCCCCCCTGCTTGGTCACCGTATTTTTCCCTTGGGGAATACTTTTACATTTTACTGGAGATTCAAGATGGCTTTACAGTGAGAAAGACATTTGAAAAAACGACTAAAAAGCTGAACAAATGATTCGTTTTGGTGCTACACTGGAAGCCTCTCCCTGAGGAGTCACAGGTCTCGTGTTTCCGCGCAGCTTCCGAGCGCAGCGTTAACTCTTTCCACCCAGGAGTGATGAAATGCTGAATTCCATGGAAGAGCTCTGCCTGGGAGTTCACCAGCGGGGCAGCAGTGATAAAGCCTCAGCTGAGGTCAGCCCCCAGTCATTTGTTTGGCTGTTTAGTAAAGCAGCGTTTCTGTGCCACACCTATCACAGAAGCAGTTTGGAGGGGCTGGTTGGGCTGGGGGATCCCAGCTCACGGCTGGCCCTGCTCCCACCATTCCCAGGGGGAATGGGCAGCGTGCTGGGAGAAGTGACCTTATAAGACAAGTGATCCTTGCTGGAGATCTGCCATCGCTGTGCTGCTTGTCACACATGTACATATGGGCATATTTTTCCAAATTAAAAATGCCCTTGAAGTTGTAGGAACAAACAGGGTGTAAAAAAATGCAAAGCCCCCTTTTCCTCCATTTCTGGGTCACACACCTCTCACATGGGTATCAAGCTTCAAGATGAGATTAATTTAACCCTGGAAGGACATTTCCAGGAATTTGAGCTCAGGAGTAATCATTTATCTTCCAGCTTAATTCTTCGAAAATCTGAATTCATGCTGGAAATTACAACAGACCCTCACCCATCAGGGAGGTTATTCTGATGCTGCAACACAGAGTATTTTAAATTTCTGAAGAATTTCCCAACGATGCACGATAATAAAATTCCAATTCTTACAAAGCTTTGTAGCAAGTGTTTTTTACTGGTTCTCCTTTAATTTCTCTTTCATTGGGAAAAGTCACAAATGGAGTAGACACAGAGCAGGAGAAAGAAAGCCTTGGCTGCACAGAGATATTCTACTACAGCTGCAGGTTGTTTGTAGGTTTGTACCTTCCTAAAATAATCAATTCAATACCTTGTGTCTGAGTTATGCTAACTTTTTATTTTTTTTGTTCTCACACCAACATCTGGAACAAACACATCAAATATCAGACTGCAACTGAGTTTGCTTAATCTAGAAATACACAAAGTGAAAAAGTACAGAAGAATAAGTATATATTAAAAACCTAAGGTGAGAATTAAAACATACAACCTCTGTCTGTGCACTGTGACAAGACACGAGTTTTCTAGTCTACTTATTAAATCAATCCAAAAATGAGCATTCAAGGACACTTCTGAAAAAACTGGACTGATACCTATAGCAAAAATCAGAGTTTTGCCATCAGTATTTGGCAAGGGGTAAAAAGGATCTTTGAGCTGCTCAAAAGTAATAATGGCACCTTTACTCTCTGTCCTCCTTCAAGGGAAAAGCTGAGAGCTTCCCTTCTGTGCACTGACAGGATTGATGTTACCATTATATTGAAGGAAGATTGTATCTGGAAAAAACCACATTGCAAATGAAGTTATTTGTGTGATAATTGTTAGTGCCAGGAAAACTGCACAGAAGGGACTGTGGAGACACAAGTGTCAACACAAGCCAAAGCAAAGGCTGAAATACAGCAGAACTGATATTTCCCTGGAATTCCAGGACCTGATTCACACAGTTCCACGAATAAGTACGAAAAACACACCCTCACTGCTCAGAAACTTCTCCATGATATTTATTGACAAGTAAAGAAAACAAACAATTTGTATTAATCTCGAATAATTGGTACAGACATTCCTGCCACGTGAGCAAGACCTAGATAAATACACATTGGAGGAATATTGGAATTAACATGCAGTGGGTTTGTTCATGGATGGGTTAATTAAACAATAAATACCTAAAGCTAAGACAAATCTTCCTTCAAAGATTATAAATTGTCATCTTTCAGCAGCATAAAAGTGTTGGAACAAAGAACCACTACAATTCAATTGTAGTGTGTGCACTTATGGCTTTAATTTGGGAACAATAAATCATTAGTTTTACTTAGTTTCATGTACTTCTTGAACCAAAAGGTTTTAATTTTCTCATTTATAGAAATAAGCTTCGCACAATTCAATTTAATTGAGAGTTATATATGAAATTCCCAATGTGCTCTTCTCTTAGGGCTGGATGTTTGTCCAAATTAAGAGCAAACAAAGGCATTTGAGCACCACAAAGCCTGTTTCTTTGGTGCTGCCTGCCGTGCACATGCCTGCAGACACCCAGAGAGCTTGCCTTCTCCATCTCCTTAATTACAATTTAATATAATTAACATTTATAATGTCAAATGAGTTTCTAAAATGCAGTAGGAACAGGACAGTGTACTCTTAACTAACCCCTCCAGTCTCCAGTGATGTCTGTGGTGAACAGGTACACAGGATTAAAATGACATGTCCCTTATTTTCATAAAAACCCCACCCTAACACCTGATTTTGATGCTTTTCTCTGGTTCCTCAGTTACATCTAGGTGGTGCAGAGACCTGAGGTAATCACGTGATTGTCAACAAACTTCAGGGGCCCTTGTGCTGGAATTCAGCACCACAATTTGAATTATTTCCTTCATGCATTTGTTGCACGGCATCACCAGCAGAATGTGATGGATCCCGTCCAGGTCTCCATGGAGCCACTCCAAATTCACCACATTCACCTTTCTTCCCTGTTACTGAAGGGATTTACTGATCTCAGCTCTGTCAGGGTTGGTGCTGGTGCCCCACAGTTGTGCAGTTCACATCCAGCACGTGCTTTGTGGCTTTGTGTCAGAGCTGGAGCTCCGTGCCTCTGGCTCTACCTCTGCTCAAGTGTGACAACAAAGCAAAGGCCAGGATTTCATTTTGGGCAGAACACTCACAGCCATGTTAACAATAAACCGTTTGTAGGCTGGAGATATGCTTGATGTAATTCTTCTTGTGGCTGCACGTTACTGAACAAAGCTCTGGTTTTAATGCAGTTTTCAGCTTGTAAACTCCTACAGGAGCATGGCACGCAAATTAAAATATCCTCTTTTACCCAAAACTACTCCCTGCTCATTTTTTTCCTGTTAGGAATTTCTGAGATTCTCATATGCATAAATATAATAAAATAAAGCTAAAAAAGGGCTATAAAAAGCAGGAGTTTAGCCAGACTGACAGTTATTTCATACCATCAATTGATTAGAGCTGGATTCATTCATTATTTGTGTACTGTCCACAGTTTATTAGGTGCCTTATGGACCATCCACTCTCTGTATCAGCACTTTAATAAAGGTAGGTCTGTAATTAGGAGATGAATTCTTCTTAGATTTTTTTTTTTTTTTTGATCACTGCTTTACTTGCTTCTTACTCACACTGGTCTGATAGTCAGCAGCCTGGATTTTTTCCCCCAAGAAAGATTGGTACACGTTCTCTGTGCTTAATTTCAGCTTCCATCTCCAAAGTTCTCTTAGGAGGCCAGTCAAGTACAACGCACTTTTAAATCTGTACAGAGCTAGAACCTGGTATTATTCACAGGATGGAGCACCTTAAAGCTGCTCAACACTCAGACTGGGAGCAGACAATCAATTCGGCACCACAACAGAACAAATATATTCTTTTCTGAGTTACAGAATAATTTCAACTGCACGAAGCCACGGTGAAATGCATCTGATGGCCATCTTTAAAGAATTATGGAGGAGGTAACTATTTCTATAATTCACCGACTTCAAAAGTATGTTTGACATTACTGTCGGGAAAATTATGTTAACCATGGATTACTGTTACAATCAAAGTATGTAGTGAGAAGTCAAGAGGCTTAGTAGTAAATTTTCAAAGCGGTGCGTGGGGATTTACCCGTTTGACTCCCATTAACGGCAATGGGAGGCGCGCGGCGAAATCCCCGCACGCTGCTTTGAAAACTGACCCCTGCGTGCTCACGGGCCCTGCTCTAAGGACTTCCAGATGACCATGCAAGAGGAGGAAAGAACCATTTCAGCATGTGCCCTCGTTCGTTATTGTTGTTTGTACACATCTGAAAGTGTTTGAGTTGCCGGGCCAGCGCTGCTCCCAGCGCTCGGTTTACAGAGCGCGGATTAGGGCGGGCGAGCTGTGGCTGAGCTGATGAAGCCACGCACGGGCCCAGGTGTGCCCCTGCATCAGAACCTCAACAGGCACATTGCCAGCTGCCAGTGCACCTTACTGAGCTCATTTTCATCTGTATTATTTCACAACTGTTTCACGAGAATGCATCGTGGGTTACTCTGCTGGCTCATGCAACGGCGCGCCTGCCCCGCTCCTCTTTACCCCAATCACTCAGAGCTCAGGCAGAAATTAAATTTGCTTCCTTTAACACTCAGTCCTGGTTCCTGCAGGGAGCAGAAAGTGCAGGCTACTACTGAAATGTAGTTTTCCCTAAAAAAAAAAAGCCATTGACTCAATTTCATTGGAAACACCTTTTCTGGAAGGGGAGGCAGATTAACCTGCAATCTGTCACGCCTCCAAGTGTAAGAAGAAAACTTGAAAATTCCATTTTCACCATTCGTGACTCTTTCCAGGAAAACCCAAACACATTCGGTATGAGAAATGCCTGCTTGGAATCAGTTTTCTCCAGGAATATTGTAACCTTAGTAATAAAAAAAAAAATATATATAAATATATATATACACTTATATATATTTAAGATCTGCAACAGTTTTAAATGCAGTAAAAAATTCCAAATCTTAAATCACCAAAATTCTCCTAGAATGTATTTTACCGGTACCACTTACATTATCACTTATATGCTCACACAGATACCCATATTTCCATGTAATACATGGAGAGAATACCCAAGTTAAAATAAACTCTTGAGAATTAATTTTCTGAAATTCTAAAACTCATTTTCCTGCATAGGAAAACATAAGACCCATTTCCCTCTTCAAAATTTCAAGGAATTATAAATTATTCCCCAAGGATATGGATTTTTACGGGACATCTGCACAACTCCTTTGAGACCGCTGATGAAGAGTCCCAGGAAGTTCTTTTAAGAAGTATTTTGCATTCTTTTATTATATGGCTATAATAAAGTAGAATTTCATGAAAATGATTCACTGACTTGAGGCAACATGGGGCAGAAATAATAAAATGGCAAAGTGGGAATCTAGAAAATGGATTCTCTGGCACTCTGATTTTGAAGTTTTAAACCTGGAACACTCAAGTGACACAACTTTGTGGCAAGGCCCTCACCTGTGGCACCGGGCACAGCTGAAGGGCAGGAGTTTGGGCACCACTCACATGACCAGCACAGGAAAATGAGGCAGGTGGAAATGTTCACCCATATCCCACGGTTTGTTCCAGCTCCTCTCCACGGTAGCTCAGGAGAACTCGGGGTGAAACTCCCCCACTTCAGGGCAAGGCCAGAGCTGGGTTTGGATAGGGATGGACTCCAGAAAGGGGCTATGTTCAACTGGCCAAGGGCAGAACCAGAAAAGCCCAGCAGAGACCCTGAATGGAGCAGCTGAAACTGCCCCAAGCTCCTGCTTGAGCGTGGCCCTGCCACAGAGCCAGAGCAGAAAGGCTTTGAACACCTCGTAACCACACGACAGAGTAATTGTTGTTACTGCACAGGCTCTGCTTTTGATCAGTTTTACTGTTTGAAAACCAGCTCGTGACAGACATTGAACATACCCAGAGCAAGAGCAGCTCTGGCCTCCCCAAAAATCCTACACAGCCCTCTGTAGTTAAATATACAGAAAGGGATGTACCATCACCTGCATTCCTCCATCCCAAATCCATTGTTAAAGAACGCAAGGAGAAAGGAAGAGGTACCACGCTAAGTGGGATTATCAGTCCCAGTTCATTCAGCCATGACCAGACCAGCACCACGCTCTGCTGTGCACTGAGCAGGGCTGGAGGACCACAACGTCCAGATTCCTCCTGTGGCACTCCTTGGCTGTCATTCCAGGCATCACAGCTCGGTTTTCACAGTGTCTGTGTTCACAGCACATATTCACAGTTATTTAATACACTCTCCATCTTACCCTCAGACTTTCCACACTACTCACCAGCTCTGTGGATGTGATTTTTATCTGTGTCACTGGAATGTATGGAAGGAATATAAAAGGGGCCATAACGAACCATGATGCTGCTCGGAGACAGAAGTCTTGCCCAGGGTGCACAGCTTTCATTAGAGGGAGCAGGAAGTGTAAACATAATGTCAGAGCTACAGAGATTATCTGTATAAATGGTGTTATCACTTAACCCAAACAAACAGCTGGGAAAGACTCGCCCCCTCCCTTTGAAGACAATGGACAGTTACTAAATTGGACTTGTAATGAAAGCCATTTTCAGTGAAACACAAGATATGTGCAGCAACAGTTGGTCCAGAAATGAAAATCTGTTGTAACAGCCAAAAGTCAAAGGCAGCTATAAATACAGGCCTTAATCTTTTCAAGAATCCCTTAACGAAGCCTATAAAACTG
Source organism: Tichodroma muraria (assembly GCA_013390105.1). Lineage (NCBI taxonomy): Eukaryota > Metazoa > Chordata > Aves > Passeriformes > Sittidae > Tichodroma > Tichodroma muraria. Next base: position 68,786 of record WAAG01088368.1, on the reverse strand, counting down.
ATTGTATCTTCAGGCCCAACAAATTCTTACTCAGAAAAATGTAACAGCCCTGCAAGTATTACTTGGAGGGCAGTACAGGTACAAGGAAGGAGAATAGAGTGCTGGATTGAACGCTCATATCTTGGAATACAAATTACATTGCATTTAGAATAAACAATTAATGAGACAGCAGAAGCCTCAGCTACAGGTCCATTTTTCTGAGAGAGAAACAATTTCCAGAAGTGGTCAGAGCGGGATGCAGAAACACTGCATCTTTCCTTTTAACACAACAGAAAGGCTCTTTGATTATTTAAAAGCCAGTTGCAAAGATCTGTCTTCAAAACCTCCTATTGCAGGTTTAATAGCAAAGAGGTGCAAGTACACTTACCAGCAACACGGGAGTAAAGTACAGACTTTTGTTTTAACAAAATCTATATTTATACGATTACATTTCCTATGGTTGAGGGCAGCTGTAATTAATGGATTTCCCTCCTTCCCCTAATGCAGTCATTTGTCAATTTAAACACAGAATGCCCAATCAATTTTGATGTATTTAGTAAGCAATTTGTCAGAGTACTGCACACCAGTTAATATATTAATTCTTGTCACTGGCCCACTTCTGACAACTGTAGGCTGTGTCCATGAAATTGGTCCTGATGAGCCAAAACTCTTGCCTGGAATGTGAAGGTGCCCTTTGCAGAGCCAGAGGAGAGAAATCAGATCTCAGTCTATGCAACACCTTTTTGGGGCAGTTTTTGGTCAGTTTTAGGGGGTTTACTCATTAATGTGCTAACTGGCCACGTTTCAAATACTGCATCTACTGTGCAATGGAAAAGTGAATTCAGAGTGGAGAGATAAGGAAGAAAGGAAAGAAATATGAAATGAGCATGTCAGACTTTCTGGTGATACCATTTCCATGGCAATTCCATTATGTGCCATGAACGTTGACAGTGTGAATTCAAACATGCAAAAGACATGTGAAAGGTACAGAAGTCACACAAAGGAAACAAGGGAAAACTCAGTCAAATATGCAAAACTTCAGGGCCTGGTAAAAGAGAGAAAAAGAATTCATTTGAAAGAAACCTGAACACAACCAGGGGATTGTCACGGACATGGAAAGCACATCTTAACAGCATCCTCAAGAGTTTATACAACCCAAAGCACCTTAATTCCTAAGCACCAAACAGCAGGAAGAAGGCAGGATTTAAAGAGTAATCAATGACAAAACTTGGCAATTCTGTGGAGAAAGCTTTAACACTGCAAGTTCCTGTGGACACCAAAACCCTTCTGTGCACACGTGCAGTGCCTGGCACAGCTCTCCTTCCACGGCCAGGCCTGCTAGGACAGCTGAACTACACCACATGATACCATTTATGTTATAGGAAAAACATCTAGGAAGAATAAAATGTGACTTAGATTTCCTTCTGTTGTGGTTTGATTTGGAAGTTGCTCAGGACACAGGTGAATAAAGAGGGAATATTAGAGACACAAATAAGGTAGAATATTATGTAGTAAATGTGAGGAGTGTAGAGAAATATCTGATACCTAAAACCCAGCACTGAAAACTGAGGATTGTAATTAATCCAGGGGGTTAATTTGTGGGCTGGACTCATGAAAACGAGCGAGCCTGGAATCTGCTCTGTCAGAAGGAGCTCTCAGGACTGGTTACGTTCTCTCTGGCCCGCTGCAGAGTTTGGAGCAGGATCCTGACACTTCCTGCAGGCCAGCAGGTTGTGGAATTTAAAGTGCAAGTTCACTTTCAAGCCATGAACTTACAGAAAGCTGTAAATCCCTCACTTTCTCACCTGTGCAGCAGCCCGAGCTGAGGTAACGTGCCCAGGTAGACACGAGCTGCATGCACTGATGCAGGTTTCTGCAGCAGATGTCACAGATGACCTCAAAGCAAGGAAACAGCTGTGCTGATCCACTTACAAATACCCTTGGGATAAAGGTCTCGGACACTTGTTGTACAAAACATTTCTTCAAACAATGGTTCCTTGTTCCTTCCTTTCTAGCTGCAAATAAAACTTTCAGATTCTTTAAAAATATTAAAAGCTGAACCATGTGTTGATAACCCAATGCAGGATTTTTTGAATATTCTCTGTTTAGCACAAGAAGGCACCGGCCTGGTTTACATTTTTCAAAGACTAAGGAAGATTTTGGCCCTGTGTTTTGGCATCAAACCTCCCTTTTATGAAAACCTGGCCGTGCAGCCCTCCAAGCAGCCCACCAGACGTCTCATTGTTCTGCCCGGCTGCTGACAGAGGTACTCTGTGCTAAAAAGCACACTGAGGGTTTTTCAATGACCCAGGGGGCAAAGGTCACTTATTATAAATGGATAATGAGACCTAATGCAATGTTCTGAGTGTGGACAAAGAAAGGGTCTATCCATACCCCCTTGTGACTTGGTCATTCAGGCTTTTATTTCCCCTGCACACTTAATGGAGCCAAACAATTGGCAGAAATGCTATACAGAAACGGAGAGAAACTGCTGCATTCTACCTCCGAGAGACAGCCACAAATAGTGACCCTGAAACGGCGCCAGGGCTCCTCAGCACTGCCGTGGCAGACAGGGGGACCAGCCCCGCTCAGCCCCGGCCGGGCCATTACAGCCCCCGAGGCGAGCGAGGGCACAGCGCAGCCAGGCTGCAGCTAAAGCCAGCCCAGGGCAGAGCTGCAGGTAAGCAGAGCCACGGAGCCGGGCTTAGCAGCTCTTTAACAGGTGGCTTTTGTGGGAAAGCTGCTGGGATCGTCGGGGGCTTCAGTGAGGAGCTGCAGACTGAACAAATCCAGAAGACAAAACTTCAAAGCCAATCAGACACAAATTTCTGTTATTGCCGTTTGCATTATGTCCTCTAGATACTCTGCTGTCTTTAGTGGTTATTATTCTATTATTCTTTCCGTTTCACATCCAGCTTAAAGAATTCCTATTATGTGAGTTAAAACCTGAGTTAAAAGTCTTATAATTCAAATAACACAAGTTCTTTAATTGGCCGCGTTTCAGATACTGCATCTACTGTGCAATGGAAAAGTGAATTCAGAGTGGAGAGATAAGGAAGAAAGGAAATAAATATGAAATGAGGATGTCAAGACTTTCTGGTGATGCAAAGTTACCTATTTCCATGGCAATTTCATTATGTGCCATGAACGTGACTGCGTGAATTCAAACATGCAAAAAACATGTGAAAGGTACAGAAGTCACACAAAGGAAGCAAGGGTTAAGTCAATCAAATATGCAAAACTCCTTTAAGTTCATTAATTTGCTGGAATTTAGCTAGTACTCATTCTTCTTTCTTTGAAAAGTTTACAGTACTAAACCATTTGAAATGTATATCTGTACACATATGAATACTGTACTGTGTAACAGTATTTGAGCTGTTAATAAAATGTTAATAAAATACACAAAATGAGCCCCATCCATCCCTGGTTTCCCTCTGTGGGATACAAGTACAAGTGGAACAAGGCAGGAATCTAGCAAAATAAAATCCAGCCAAAATGGATTTTTGATCCTAAAATGCAAATCTAACGGTGCTGTGCACTACTAATTACTTTTTCATATTCTTTTGTACCTTTTGAGTCGTATCCCAATTTTCTGTGCAGCACAGAAGAAGGAAGACTCAAACTTTGCAGGTTTCCCTAGCACTCAGATGCAGCAGATGGACAGGTAGAAGCAACAGATCCAATCTGGCAACAGTGTCCCTTTTACCAGCCCCATCCAAAGTGCCTCCTGGTCCACATGGCCACTTGGTGCATCTGAAATGCCCCTGTCACATAATGCTGCCTGCACTGACAACTGTGCACAGCTCTGGTTTCCCCAGGAGAACCTCAACAGATGCCAGGAGCTGCTCCCTTGTGAGACTTCAACTGCTGCATCACTTTGATCCTAGGCAGAACAGACTTGCTCCTCACTATCAGTACTCTTCTCTCTTTTAAACTGTCAGATAAAAGAGAAATGCTCGTTTTTCTACGAAACCATTATAAAAACACGTGGGTTTGTGTATTTATGTGATATAGATACACCATATATAGAGAGCTATAGGTGTATGAACGTTTCTGAATATGCCATGCCATGAAATATTGGCTCCCTGGGAGTGATGTGGCTGGGCAAGGCACAGGCCAAGGCAGGTGGGCAAGCGTCCCTGGCAGCAGTGCCAAGGCTCCTGAGGGAAGCAGCTGTCTGAGGCTGTGGCTGGAAGGAGCCCAGCAACCAGGAGCTCCCAGGGAGAGGGAAATGCAGATGCACTCACTTGTCACTAGGTATGGAATTCACAGGAGGAAATGGCTAAAAGCATGAAAAGGAAAGAGGTGAGGAAACCCTGAAGATTTCATGGGATCTGGTGGGTGACTCTCAAGGCCAGCCAAGCACTCCCACAGCCTCACAACTCATGAGTCATGGCAAAAGTCCCAACACTACATTCACTGCTCCATCCTTACTAACACAGTTACACACAACCCTACTCTGGGGTTGAACATACACTGAAATTGGCTGAAAAATCAACTTGGAAAATCACCCTCTGTTTAAAACGTGCACATGAGACAAGACAAGAAGTTGTCAGCTACTCACAGCCAGCCAGAAGATACTGGTAGTACTGCACAGAATCTGCAGCCAGGAGCAGTGGATGGTTTGCATTAAATGGTGGTTGGAGTTCATTCCACTGAGGAGTTCTGAGGTAAAACACAAGACTATTAATATTTAAGCTAATACAGAGAATGTAAATCAGTGTTTCTGTCATCACATGCAATTATCTATACAAGCTCACAAAATGTTTGTAATTATTTAAATTAGCTTGTTCAAACACTGCAATCCACCACAGGCAGTGGAGCAGCAGGGCCAAATCGTGCAGATTGTGAGGCAAAGACAATACTTCGTTGTTGACTGCAGCAGGGATTGCGTAAAAAAACCCAGGAAGGAGGTTTAGATTAAGTTGGTAAATATGTTTAGGACCATTGTATGTCATGCTGACGTTACATAAACACACAAGAGAAACTGGGGAACTTTTTTGTTCTGTTAACTACCACTGCTTCCATCCTGTGAAGTCATTGAGCACTTACTGTGAAAATAAAGCTGTGTAAAGTTATGGATTATTGATCCAATTAGAATTTTCAATTCCATTACAACCTACTCATTTCAACAATAATGGTCCCGAAGTCTGTGTTGTAATTTTAATTAGGGTGGGCCACTCCTAAATAGCTTGGTAAATCAAATATTGATCACTCCAGTCCAGCCAGAAGCAGCACTAAGGAATGTAGGAGCCAAGAAAAATCAATAGAAAAATATTTTAAAACGTCAAAAGCACTGACAACACTTTCTCATCAATTTTTCTTTACTTTCTTTCACATGTCAGGAATAATTTCTTCTACTGTCTTTAGAAATGGTACCTTCAGCTGCTCACAGGAAAACTCACAATGCTTCATTGTGGGAACCTTGCTCATGTCTCACTGCAGAATTCTGTACTTCAACGCTACTAAAATAATTGTTTCTAGTCCTTACATAAAAAGAAAATTACAACCTGATCATTTAAAATCACCAATTAATAAGGATCTCTATTGATTCACAGACATGTTCATGTCCAGCTCCATGTGTAGAGAAGGATTTAGAAGCTTAGCTCCCACTGAGGCACACGAACAGTGACAGAACTGTATGGAAAGCAAGGCCTGAATTTCTCTCCTTCCAACGGGAAACTTTAGCACATGAGCGACAATCACGATGCAGCTCATTCAAAAAGAAAGATCACAAGCATTTTGTGGCTGAAAGGAAGGGAAGGTCACAGGAATGAGGTACCTAACCAAAGTCCAGCTGGCCCTGGGGCAGGTGACCATCTCCAGGGGGGTGTCGTCGCTGATCTTGGGTGCGGTGCTGAGCGGCCGCGGCTCCAGGACGTGCTCCACCAGGCTCCCGTAGCAGCTGATGATGTACAGGGACTCCACCACAAACTGCTTGGACTGATCTGGGGCAAAAAGAGAGAAGATCTTATTGCAACAGCACAGCAGGAACAGAAAAAGCTTTTACAGAAACAGCAGAGTCTGTGTTCTTTTAAGTCTCTTGCTTGCGGCTAAAAATGTGAATTAGAAGTAGCAAAAGAGTTGGAGAGACGAAAAGAAAATTGTACAAACCACACAATTTTCACACAACTGTATGAATATCTCATACCAGAGAAGTTTCTCACCAAGGTGTGGTCAGGTGACTACACATTTCCAAACATACCTTGTACATTTGCTTTAGCAAAGGTGTTTCATCTTTATCTCACCATTTTTTCAGTGCCACTTCACACAGTACCTTTGGACTGACCTATCAAAGTTGGGTTTCTGTCAATGTATCATAATAAAAGATCAATTATTCATTTCATTAATTAAAATTTCTTGTATATTTTAACAAAAGCACCCCTAGCATGCTCCTAAAATTCTCGACTGCTGCTGAGTTTAAGGAACAAGATCCACAAATTGCTTAAAACCTGTCACAAAATAAGAATTTAAGTTTAAATGCAAATCCTAATTCCGTGAGGTACCAACCTTTTTCTCGTTTGAGACTGGAATTGTTTGCAAACCATGACCTTGAAGCTCCAAAGACTGCAGCAACGCAAAACTCCCCTCCCACAGACTTACTGGGTGAAATCTGTGGAGCTGGTTTGGATTTGCTTTAAAGGAAGAACAAAATAAAATTATACAAGTTAATTCTCAAAAAATTAAGATGTCCCTTATATTTACTCATAAATATTACTGATATTACTTCAGAAATGGGGAATATCTGCAGTTTCCATAAGGCTGAGCAGGATTTACAGGTGTTCAGTGTTCCCCACCAACAGGTCCCAAATTCCCCTGGAATACTGAAATCACTGACTTGAAGAACAGCATTGGCTCATAATGGAGAATTGAATTGTTTAAAAGACGCAATACTGAACATTTGCATTCGATGGAAGCAACTTCTGAAGTAAATACAAGAAATCTAAATCCTTTGGGAATGAAAATACAGATCCTGGGTCAGTCATTCCAGGCGGTTGATATTTCCTCATCTTTTCCAAAGGAAGTCAGGAATAACCAGGAGATGCGAGTGACAAAGGCTGGGAGGGAAGGGCATGCAGAGGTACAGGGAGAGGGAAACGATGCACACACTCATGAGCCACTGTTAGAACATATCAGGAATTCTCTCATGGAAAAGCAGACTGAGACACAGCCTGACCCCACGATGTGCATGGAGCAGATCCGGGGCTCAGGGTGTTTATGGACACATCCCGAGGTGCTTCTCCTCCCAGGGACCTGCAGGTACATAACATCCTGCTCTGCAGAAACTCAAAACTATGGGCAGAGCACTGTCCACGCCTCAGTTCATTAAATCAGGGGTTTACCCTTTCCTTAAGAGAAAAGCTGTTTGACAAGCCCTCAAAGGATTCTTCTTTCTTCATGGTCCCCTAGTTCTAGTCCTTTTAATTGAATTATTTTGTATCTTTCTCTCTATTTCACTACTCCCTTCTCTTCCTACCCATCCCTTCTTCCCATTTGTCTTCTACTAATTTCTTCTTCCTCACAATTTTAGCCTGTGATCAGATCATCCCATTAACCTGGTTTTAACATAACAATCTCCAAATCTGAGACCTGTGTGTGCATAGGTGTAGGGGCAAACAAAGAGTGCAAGTGTTACAGTGGAATTCAGCACTAGAAGAATATTTTTAAACAGCAGAAATCAATTCAAATACTGTATAGTTATAATGATATTTAATTTATACTAACAGATCATACACATGGCAAGCCTTTGGTCACATGTATCAGTTAGAAATTAAAACAAAAAAGCTCTGTCCAAAGGAATTCCATCACAGAGCCCAAGGAAAGATTCAGACAAACTTCCATGGGCTTGGAACAGAGCTGAAGCTCTTGTACATGTGGGAGAAGCTGGAATGTCCCAGAAGAGCAGTTGGAATTTATAGTCAGTAACTCTGGTATTGAACCACCACAAAGCACTTAATATCCAACTGTTAAACCTACAGCTCCAGATGACTGGGTCAGAATCTGTGCTCCAAAAAGGTCCTGGCTATAAATGTATTCCCTTGTTTGCAGTAGCACATCATGTTTCTATATTAGAATATTTAAATTGAGGTTGTGTTAACTAATAAGTTTTTATTAGCTACTCAGAAAAAAATCAGAATAGATTTCTTTCACTTTGAAATAATCATCTGTCACAGAAAGAGTATTTTTAACCAAATTGTATATTGAGAATTATTTTAGCTCTCATTTTCCAAGTATTCACATACTCATATTCCTTCAGAAATGAAAATATAAATGTATCAGTGAATCAGAGTCTTGTTGCTTACTTCAATTAATACAAAATTTGGTTTTATATTGTTCAGAATATTGTTCAGGCCAGTGTCACCCATCAATCACTACAAAGCAAACCAGCAGCACAGGTATGACTCTGCCATATTCACTTCCTCTTGACAAAAGGATCTTTCTATACCGTCCTAATATTCTTAATATTCTCAATTTTTACTGAACACACTCTGAGGCTATTAGAATTATTTTTCAAAGTTAATGAACTCATTTAAAATAAAAAAAAAAAAAGGAAGGAAATGCTATTTTCAGCTGCACACTGGAGTAAAGTTCTACAGAGACAGAATTGCCTCCAAACTTTGAAGCAGAAGTGAACCTGGAACTCAACACATCTTTCCAGAGCTTTCCCCACTCTGAGTCCCCAGACCTGTGTTCAACCAAATACAATTATAAACACCCTTAGAGGAAATGGTCTGAGCTCAGTTCTATTTACATCTTGTCTTTAGGATGTGCATCTTTCAAGGCAAGCACTTAAGTGTTGGTTTCAGTGCCAGAAGCTTTTCCCTTCGAGGATGATGTTTTGTAGACAGAAAGAGCAGACCTTGTAAAACACGATTACTCATGTGGTTAAACTCAGCCCTGCTAGCAAACAAAGACAAGCAAACAAACAAAAAAGATTTGTGCATCTTATTGGTTTGGACAGATTTCTGAAAATACTGCTGAGATGTCAACAAGTCTATTCTGAAGCCTCTTGTAGCTGAGGAATCTTTCATTTGATCATCATTTTACTCGATTCCTGAGTTTTCATCGATATGTTCCAACTCAAATTTCATCCCTTCAGCAAACCTCCAAAGCCCAGTTATTTTCAGTAACAGTAATGCCATTAGAAAAAATCTTTACATGTCATTGTGATATTTTAACAACTTGGAAACTATAAATCCTCATTATTCTGCAGATGCAAACACCCTCTCAGCTTTATAAATGATAACAAAACAATAATGTTGAAGGTAGGTGGTGAATGACTTGTTTCTGCTATGAACTCCTGCTCTCTCCTTGCTCTTGGCTTGTCAGCACTTCATAAATTATGCCAAGAGCTGAAATTTAGGCACATTTGGCCTCACTCTAACAAAACAATTACTTTAAAAGAATCTTCATAATATACAGTAACTTCCAGAAGATTGTACCATAGCTTTCCTGAGAGGGGATGCAGGAAGAAATTCAGATTTTAGGGAGGCAATGCTAAAACCAAGACAGAGAAGCAAATGGGACCAAAACATTCCCCATTATAATTTCACTCTTCATTTCTCCCAAACATTAGGAACAACAGCATTGTATTTAAGACATCAGGAGGATGAAAAGGCAGTTTACTTTTTCCTCTCTGGATCTACTCCACTGTGCAACCACACCTGGAATTCAGTGAGACACAGCAGCAGTTTTACCCCAGTTGGATCTGTACAGAAATCTATACCAGGAATAGAATGTATTTGGGTAAATTTGTATTATTATTAAATGTTCTAACATAATTTTGGAGGATTATTTCCATTTTAAATGCAGAAGCACCGAGATGTAGACACAGACGTGGCCAGCTGACATTTTCTACTGAAATGGCACAAAAGGAGATGGGAGGAAACTAAAGAAGAAAATGAAGACATCACTTTGTCAGAGCTTAAGAAGCAATGAAGAGACTGAGCTCAGCATGCAAGTTCTTTCATGTTGCCAACACAGTAAGAACAGATTAAGACCTACTGAAACCATTCAGAGCTCCCACTTGTTGACTTTGTAACGCATCAAACTCTGCCATAATCTCTGGAAATGCATTGTAGAGTGGTAGCTCTTTGTATAAATACTAAATAGTTACAATATTTTAACTAGCTTACATTTTTAATATTATTATTTACTAATAAGAATTAATACTTTTAAAGTATTTTGAAAAACAGAGGCTGCACGGTTCATGATGGAGCTTTATGTCTCACAAAATTCTTCTGGCTCTTAAATGTATCTTTAAATCCATTGTCAAACAAGTGACATGACTTTAAAACAATAAATTGCATATATGTGATATGAAGGAGCTGCCTTATATATTCAAATATTTATAGTCAAATAGTACCAGTCTGCAAAGATTGAAAATCATTTTGATTTATATTCCCAACAAATAGGCTCCAAATATATGAGATTCATAAAAACAAAAGCACTTACTCCACACTAAACCCACTGAAATGGAAAGGTCTATGACTGCTGACAGAATAAGTTTTATTTTGACCATATAAGCAGCAACAAAAGTACCAGGAAAAAAATACTGCATGAAATTTGCAATTACACATAAAATTACAAAACGAAAAATCTGTCTCAAAGTCCAGAAATTTTAATTCATTTATCATTGCGCCTAAAACACGAAAACAAAGATGTTTCCAGTTGTCAGACCATGAATAAAGCAAGAAAAAGCACGAAAAGCCATGGTAGGATCCTTTATTCACCAGGCACTTAGCTGTCAAATCAACATCCATTTTGTTTACAGAATTTTAGGTCTCATTAAGACCTTAATGGAAACAACATGATTTCTTTCCCCACCCAAAGTGTGTTTTTTATCCTAATTTCTCTGTAGATGAGTAAGGACCATATTTTTGAGCTAGCACTGGCATTAAACAAACCACAAAAAGAGTCTTGTGAAAGACAGGCAACAATTTTGGAGCCTACTTCATATATTCCCCTCTTTAATCTCAGCCTTTTAATCTTCCTTCAATCTAAAACCATTTCTGGCTGACGACGTCTCCTGCTTCATGCAGGGGTGACCCACACAGCCTTTGCTCAGAAATCCACTGCCAAAACTCTTCTCCCAGAGCCTGTGCACTTCTTAGATCACCATCAGGCAAAACTCTTTGGTGCACCATAAACTGCATTTAGAAATGGCTCTTAGGGAGGTACTTCAGGAATTAGAAATTATCCATGAATAAGGCAAAGTTTCCTTCCTTCCTTCTTTCCTCCCATCCTTCCTTCCTTCCTTCTTTCCTCCCATCCTTCCTTCCTTTCTTCCTTCCTTCCATCCTTCCTTTCTTCCTTCCATCCTTCCCTCCTTCCTTTCATTCTGTCCATCCTTCCTTCTGTCCTCTCTCCTCCCCTCCCCTTTGCTTCTCCTGGAACAGCTCCCAAATCCCTCCTCAGCTTTTCTCTGGGAATTTTGTGTCCTGCAAAGCTCTTAACAAGTTCTTTTCCTGAAGAGGATATTTTGATGGAGACATTAAGGGTGATACATGTGGTGCCAACTTCTAGAGCACGCCCAAGAGCCAAGTACAAATATTCTAACAGATACTGGTGGCCATAGTTAATAGATATCCTTAGCTACATTAAAAACAAAGAGAAAATCCCAAACTCACAGAAAAACCCAAGCCCCAGAAAACTCCTTGCTGGAAGTTTTTAAATTTTCTAAAAGGTTCCTACTTCTTTCAGTCTTATTATCCAAAACTTCCAGCATCTAAGCCCAATCCTGTTACAAAGTGGTGACTGAGGTGATGCAGCACTGCCCAAATATTGAACCGAACTCCAACATCACAAAACTTGCTAAAACTTGCTTTTTCTCTTGTCTGTATCCTTATAATATGCTGCATTTTTTCACATTAAAATGAAACCCCCTTTTATTTCAAATATCCCAATTTTAACAGAGCTGTTTCCCATGTTGGAACGAGATGATCTTTAAGGTCCCTTTCACCCCAGACCATTCTGTGATTTTTTTTTTCTCCACAGTAATCAGCTTTTCTCTTTTTTTTTTTTTTTCCAGTGCCCATTTTACTGCTTCACCTCTCACTGCAGTACTTTACTGCCTACTCACTGCTAATCTGGCTTATTTTTCAGAGGTCATCATCGATGTTTTCTGTCTGTAAGCAACTTAGTGCTACAATAATAAAGGAAGCAATATAGAAAAAAAAGAGAGAGGCTTGTTTGGAAAGACATTGCAATCATTTCTGCCCACTTAGAAATAATTTATTTTTTCAACTTCCCTGCTACTTAAAAATTAAATGCACTCTCAAAGGTAAAAAAAAGGTTAAAAAAAAAAAAAGAGTGAATTCAATTCCTTGCAATGCTTGATGGTGAACACGCATCCATAGTTTAAAAGTGAAATTACGTGGGTGGAAACCTATGGATCAGCCATGCAGGTAAACAAATGAAAACAAAAAATTAATCCAAAATTAAAAAGTCTAAGCACAGAGTTATTTTCAGCAAGGACAGCAAATGGAGTATAGGCATGCTGGGTTTGAACTGGGAACTCACCAAGGAGCTTTTATGGAAAAACATCCTGCTCCAAACAGGTAAGGTCTTCACGGAAAGGGGAAAAATGCACAGAAATTAGATGAGAACTCAATTCCCAACAAGTACACTGTATTTCATGCTATTAAGATCTATGCAGAAAGTGAACAGAATCGTTGTTAGACCCCTTGCTGATGCCCTGGAGGAGCTGCCAGGGGAGCAGCAGTGCCCACGCACAGTCCCAGGTGGGAGCTGCAGGGAGGGCTCCGCATGCTGGGACACGCGGGGACATCGGTGCAAGCTGCGCTCCGAGTTAGAGCTGGGGTTAGGCACGGCTCAGGGCCCCCTCCAATCTGCTGCCAAGGCCGGGGCTGCAGCAGATCCTGAAGTCAGACAGGAAAAGGGAATTAGCATCCAAATCAGTCATAGGCCGGGGTTTTCCTTGGAATGCTGAGTGGCCGAGTGGGGCAGTTCCACGAAGTTACTGAGAGGAGGTCAAATAAAACCGAGAGGTGCAGTCAGAACCTTTCAGGGACAATTACTCAGCCTTTGCTAGGACAGAAACACCCCACAAAATTCAACTGTTCCACCCAGAAATCTTCTTCCCCCCCTTAAAAGCTTGCACAGATGCAGGAAAGAGAGGCCTAACTTACTCCAAATGTATTTGATGCTCAAATCACCAGATCTAGAGCTGAGCGCTTCTGGCCACCCAACAATTTACACCATGATTTGATTTCATGTTTTGTTCAAGCATTTTGCAGAGTGGAGAGTTTTTAACCCATTAATCGGAGGGAATTTTCAATGGATATCTCCCTTTAAAAAACCATTGCCATAGTGACGTTTGCATAAAACTGGAAAAGGAGCAAAAGGAGGCAAATTTAGAGCTACTCACATGCTCAAGGCTTCTCTGAGTCTCATTTGGGATGTAACATCATCCACAAAATCTCTAAATAATTGATTTTGTAAATGCCAATGGTTCTGTTTTCGTTTCATACTCTGACTCAGCGGTAAGTTCTGGGTAGTTGAAACGGGTGAAATATTTTCAGGCAATGAATTACCAGAAAAGGTCCAGCACTGAAGGATGTACACAGCACTCAGCCATAGACCAAAGCCACAGTTAAAAGGATACCAGTCTGATAAAAAAGAATTCAGTGAACTAAATCTGACACAAGCACAACATCAATGAATGAAGGGATCCTCTCAAAAAACATTCAGGTGAAGGTACAAACCTAAGACAAATATTCTTCAACATGCAAAGATGCAAAAAATCCAATAAAGAATAAAATATTACAGAAAAAAATCCCTATTTTTAATTAGTACTATAGCAAAAAAAAACAAACACATTTTTGAGCTCCATATAAGGGACTGGCCTTTAACTTTTTGTATTTAATAAATTGGTTATCATTTTGGGGGACAGAGCTCATTTGGCAGAACCAACCACCCTTCTAGACCTAATATATCATCTTTGAGCAGTGCTACAACCCAATTAAATTGTCTGAACTGAATGGTCTCCTATAAAGTCAGCACATCCAGTCCCCGAGTCAAAGGCCAGTCTAGAAGATGAGTCCAGCACTATTGCACTGCTTAAATATTTAATTGAAAGCTAAATCTCCTGCATAACCCAAAGCCAACATAATTTAAAACCTAGAATGTATCGAGTGTAAATTTGAAGAGTCATTGGAGAGTGGTGGGATCTGCCTGGGAGCTCAGAATTCAATTTCTAAATGATGATCGTGGATGTTTTGGACACTACTCTTTTTTCCTTCTCTGCTTCAGTTGCTCTGTCTTCAAACCTCAGGCAAATAACACTTAGCTGAGCCCATTAAACATTTCAGAAGATAACACCAGCTTTTTCTTCTTCCACAACTGCTATATTGACCTGATTATACTTGCAAATTAACAAATTATTTTAATTACAAATTGGCCCAGGTGGGCTTCAACTGATGGTTTTGTTTGGTTGGTTTTGGACAGAGAACGGATGGAAATGGATAGAAAATTTTTTATCATGAAGAAAATGTAATTACACTTCCAAAGACTACAGCAGAGTCTTATTAGAGTCTTATTAAAATGCTTTACGTGTGAGAAAACCAACTCAGTACCTCCCTTCTGTTCAAAAGACCTGATTTCTTCAAAGATGACCATTTTCTCCCTATGATATTTATATAAGCAATTGTTTTCTACTATTCCCTTCACATAATATGGATGGAATGCTAATTGAGAGCAAGAGAGAATCCACAAATTACAGGATAACCCAACCTTGAAGAGACAGCACCAGATGGCTGCGCTCGGTGACAGCGAGAGAGCAGTGCCAAGGCAAAAACTCACCCAGGTCCCCCCTTCCCAGAGCTAGGGAGAAATTCCAAAGGAAATCATGGAATGAAGATGATTTACTATGCAAAGTTCTGACAATTTTTGCTGTTTCTTACCTGATTCTGAGTTTTAGCAAATTGAAAACTGGAACACTTTGATTTCGTGTTGTTATGTTTAATAAAATTATTTAAGCTTTTAATAAGCTGTGCAATACCCATTTATTCTGACCCTCATCATGCCAAATCGAGAATCCTTTCATAAATAGTGACATCCGAACAAATTTTACTGCAAACAATTCTATTTTGTATCAATTACAAATCATTACAGCAGTTGCTTTGTTACTAAAATGTATTATAAAAACTAAAACTGAGAAATGTGCCAAAAAGAGAATGTCTGGCTTCAGACAATTGTGCTGAATTCTTCAGCTTTACCCTTTTTTCTCTACTTTTTCAGTTATTTTTTCCTAATTAATTGTACCATAACATGGTGATTTTGCACCACTTAATTTTGTTTGCTGCAGGAGCTGACCCTGGGATAAATGAAGCTCCCTAAGACAAAATAAACCCAAGATCTATCAGTGACTTCCTGTGCACAGAAAATTAAAATGATAAAATTGCTTTAGACACTTTACCTACTTCCCCCTTCCTCACTGAGGGTGGAATGAGGGATGAGATGAAGAAGGGATAGAGTTCCATGTTTAAAAATACACTATCTAAATCTCCTGGCTGGAAAACAGCAAGGTTTATCCCTTTCCTGCAAGGCACGCTGGATTTCTGTGTTTTGACAAGACTCAGCTAATGCAGGTTCCATCCTGCTGCTCTCTCCAGCAAGGATGAATTGGGGAGTGAAGTATGATACAAATATAATGACACTGTCCCTTGGGGAAGTTAAAACAAATGCTGCTGTCAAAGGAGCCAACTTTGACAATAGTTTTTCTTTTGGGGCAATTATTTTATCTTTTCTTTCCCTCCTTCCCATTACAGCTCATCCATGTCCCCCCTGGAAACTAACTACAACTCATTCCACAAACCCAGGGAACACTAATGGAGTTACTGTGGGGCACAAAGCTGAATTCTAGAATGTTCTGAATCACTGCCTTTTATAGACAATGAGATGGATCATACAGCTCTTCCCCTTTCCAATCTATAAACTCTTTGTAAATGAGCAATGAATTAACCCATTCACCAGCCCTTGACAAGGAATCCAGCATTACTATCAAAATTCTGAGAGGGAAACTGAGGCACAGATATAGAAAGACTTATTAAACCCAGCTCTTGTGTTGTCCTGCATCCCCCCTAATCTTTAAAACATCAGAAGCTTCCTTACTCATTAGTGCTAGAGCCCCTCTGGGAAAGCCTGAATGTGCTGACAGCACAAACTACAGGAAAGCCAGTCAACGGGATGACAAAATGTAGGGACAAGAATTAAGCGCTTGATGAAGGTGCGGAAATTACAGTGGGAGGCTTGAAAAGGCAAAGGGGGAAGCAGAGGGCAGGGAGAAGCAAAGGACAGCGGTGGAAGGCGGAGGGGATGCTCCAAGACACTTCATGCTGACAGTGGAACTCGCATTCAGAGCAGCGACTGATCAGAACGTGTTCCAAAATCTCCATGTTTGCAGGGGGAAGAAAAAGCATCTGTGATGAACGGCACGGTCATGACACAATTCCAGACTCTGTCTTTCATTCCCATAGGGCTACAGGGAACACTTTTTAAAAATTTACTGCCATTCCACCTGTCAAGCAACACGACATGCTTTGCAGCTCTGCTCCAGACGCATGATATTAAGAGCACTGATCAGCCCTTTCAGTACCTGGAAAATATTTTGCTGTCTTGGATACTGGCAGAACAAACCCCAACTCGATTTTTTGGTTAATATAATCTACAAGACTTCTCGAAGATTTAATATTAAAGCAGCTGATGTTAAGAGCAAATAAAACGGACAAATCCAGCCCTCTAATTATACGGTATTTGAGCCTTGCTTAAATGCGCTGCCACGGATTAAATTTTTAATTCTTTCAAAGTCCCAAGCACGGGAGAGGAATCTTTGAGGGCGGCTGAGCAGCGACTGGAGGAGGCGAGCGATCGCGAGCCCGGCTCCTTTTGCGATCGCTGCACAGTCGCGAGGTTCAGCAGCTGCTCCCAAGGAAGAGCCTTGTTTCCTCGGAGCAGCGCTTGGAGGTGCTGACCATGGAGGTGTAAATACATCTGTCTTTTGCCATTTGCAGTAATACATGCCTCCTACACTTCTCCCAGCGAGGCAGATGGTCCCTGTCCTGTCGAAATCTTACACTGCACAGACTTCCAGTGCTATGTGTTTGCAGAAATATGAGGGCAGATGTTAAATATGTTAAACACACGCTTTGCCCCCTGGAGGTTTAAGTTAAGGCTGCTGTCTCAATTTGGTCATTTTAGGCACGCCAGGCTTCTTGGATCCTAGGCATTCCTCTTAAATCCCTGCTTTATAAATAACAGCTTTTCATGTTAATTTTGTGTACTTTCATCAAATATTTTGGATGCAGAACAAATGAAGGAAGCTCTCAGCTTAGCATTACAAGGCTACGTGGGCTGTGCTGAAAATTATGATCCTCATTCATGAAAACTCTATTTACACAGCAGGGTATTTCCCATGACTGTTGTTTTCCCCCCTTACATAAGCCTCACTGAGCATTTTAAATTTAATTAGTTTTAAAAATTACATAAAATGGAACAGAGACAGTTTATGCATAGTATAATTTACCGGAAAACTACAAATATGAACACTCCAAATATGTTTTAGATGTTTAAGAATAAAACATTAAATAAAACATTAAATAACTGTAATAAGTCTGCATTTTATGTTTAAGAATAAAACATAAAATGCAGACTTATTACAGTTGCAATAATTTTAGAAAGGAAGGAAATTATGGAAACCTTTGTAAAGAATTTTGCTTTAATTACAACTGTAAAGCAAGAGCTTTTTTCCAAATCCTTCTCCTCACTGCTCCTATTGCCTACCTCCCCTGGCAGCCCCTCAGGTGAATTTTTAATTTCTTTCTCTGTCATGTCCCACCTGGTTCTCAGTGTCTATTCCAGCTCTGGGAGCCCACACTTATATTTCTGTCTTTCACTGGCCGTACTCTTCAAGTCAAGTTTTTGGTATTTCCCCTCTTTGAGGAACTGCGACCTCCTGCCCTGTCACAACCTCCCCCGATCCCACCTCCCTTCCCATCCTCATCCAAGATCACACCTGGATTTGCTTCCAAAATTCACCTGAGCAGCAGCAGCAAAATCTTTTTCACTCAGTTTAAACTGAGCAGAAAACTAAAAAGGCAAAAATAAGCAACTGAAATGTGTCTGTGGAGGAAGCTAAACCTCAACATGACCCTCAAACCGTTTCTTCACTGTCTCTTAAGTTCCATTTACAGTGATCCGTGAAGTTCAGAATTCCTCTCTGTGCTTGGGGCAGCTGTGTGTCCGTGGCTCACGTTTGGCTCAACGAGCCCCGTGAAATTCCCGTTTCACGGCAAGGGCGGGGGCGGATTGCTGGACAGGCACGAATGGGCACACACGGGCACAGCCCAGCTCCTGACCGCCCGCTCTCACACCCAGGGCACCCAGAAACAGGGGATCTCACAGCGTGTCCTGAACCCAAGCACAAATATGGGAATTACACAGGGACAGAGGGAATGCCCGTGAGCTCTCGCCTGAAAAATAATTCCCGGTTCATGAAACACAAGGGAATATTCACCTCACGAGCAGGGCTGGAGCGAGAAAGCACTGAAGCAAGGGAGGCAGTGCCTGTGCTTGCCAAAACGCAGGAATAGGTTAGGAAGCTGTAGGAGTCTCGGTTGTTTTGTCCAACCACATGCCATGCTCAATCTACTTTCCTTAAAAATATGAAAGCCCTCCGAAAACTAACGGATCAATCAGGTTTTTAACCGGAAAATATTCAGGAATTCAAAGAACCAGAAAATGAGAGAGGAAAAATATAATCATCACCCTGTAGCTTTATAAAAGAATATTTGAAGTTTAACAGGAGAAAAATGTCAGCTGTTGGACAGTATTAATTTATTTAAAATTGCTATGGTTTACAAAGCTTATAAAATCTTATAATATATATATTTAGAGGAGCTTTTCCCAAGAAATACTTTATAGTGCTTTATCATGGCACATGAGAAGTACCAAAGTGCAGCTGACTCTGGAGAGGAAATCCACACGTGAATTACGCAGTCCAGAACAGTGCAACAGAGGAAAAATAAGGTCAAGAAAACAGCAGGATTAAGTTTTGCCTTTCTGCTCAACCTGGCTTACTGTCTTTCCAGTTCTGATGGTCAAAAATCGTTTCTGCTCGAAAAGGTTGGAAATCAAAATAAACAACCTTGGAATAAAAAGTAAAACCAGATTTTATTCTGATTGAATACAGCTCTGCTTATGTTTCATTCCAATTCCTGGTGTGAAAATGTCTCCTGACCCACCCAAATGAATATTCCTGAATTTACAGATTTGTTTTCAGGTTGTATTTATTTATCTGATGTTTTATCTGATATCAGTCTCCTCTTCCTCCCCCTCCCCTCTGCTGCTATTAAATTACATACACTGAAATTAAAATACAGAATAAAAGTAAGTCTCACTAATATCACAAATGATTTCCACACGAATCATAAAGGCTAAGGAAGGTTTGTGCCACTTACCCTGTGCGTTTGGTGATGGTCCCTAATGTCATTGGCTGCTTGATTTGAGCAAGAGGCAACACCACAGTCAAACTTGGGAGAGGCAGGAGTCGAGGATTCCCAGGATTGTTGTTTGTGAAGTTATTGTAAGTGTCTTGGCTGTTCAATTTACCTTGGTGGGATAGAGATGCAATAAAACACAAAATTGGAATTTTTTCTTCATTTATAATTTCTACATCTGCCTGAAATAAGATAAAAAAAGACCAAAAAAACCCCACAAAAAACCACAAACAAGCTGCTGTTGTAATAAAAGAAAAAATCTAAAAAATTAATCTTCATTTCAGATAAAGAATAAATTACAACGGAAGAAGCAGTTACTAATTTTACATATGGGGATAAGGAAGGATTCCTTTCTGTGCAAGGGAAATTATTCCTGCTGCTGCTGCTGCTTGCCTGGCAGTTTTGTTCACCGAAAAGTTTTTGAGTTCGATTTGAAGGACAAGCTCTGGATTCCAATTCTCTGTTTAAAAAAAAGGAGTATCTGGAAGGGAATTCTTTTCCTAAAGTACCACATACAGTGTTGGTAATTGGAAGTCCTGAAAAGGTCGCTTTTGTTGTCTCGACGGATAAAGACACGCAGAATAATCATCTGCAGAACTAAGGCTGGAGGGAAATATCAAGTAACTATGTCAAATAAAGCCACGCCAAACTAGATGTAAAAATCAAAAAAGTATCAAAAAAGTAACAAATTTCATATTCACTCAAAAATACAAAAATGAAACACAGGTACTGAAAAAAAGGAAAGGGAAAACATAGCAAAAAAGCCCTCAACAACCCTAAATTTAGCTGATTTCAAAGAGGTCTGTGCTGGATGGACGCCCAGTTTGGATACGCTTTCTTACTCGCTGTATCACTCTGTAGTCACAACCTTTCATTCTTCAGTTGGAAAAGGAAACTAGCTCCAAATTTCATGGACAGTAAAGAAAGAAATGTGAAGAAACCAAAGAAAGAAGTTAAACAAAAAAAGGGGCCAGTCTGTTTATAGCAGAATCAAAAGTACTTTAAATAGACAAGCAACCATGAATTAAAAGGTTTAGATCATTAACTTGTTTTTCTGTGTTCCTATAATGCTGTGAAACGCTGGCTTTGTTCTTAATCAAAAGGGAACCATATTGGGAATTAGGTTCCTAAACAACCGATGCATTCTACACAGATATTATACAAATCCCAGGGCAAATCCATACAATCTGCCTCAAGAGCAGCCACCTTTTTTCAAGGAAGAAAAACAGCACAGCAAAGGGTTTCTCACAGGAAGCTGCCTGAAAAGCTTTAATGGTACTTCAGATGGATTGAAAATAGGAAAAGGAAGGCGGAAAAATCTTAATGAATGTCTCATCATCCTAAAGACACTCAATGCTTCCTTCACCCTTCTTTTAATACTATATAACTGTGAGCTTGGGGGTTTTATTTGGGTTTTTCTGCAAAGCCCCCAGACCTCTGTGTCTCAGAGGAGCACAATAACAGAAATGATGAAATTACAAAGTGTATTTTGTGATAAGTATCTGGCCTGAGCATCCATCAATACGTTTTAAGAGAAATAGCAAGGCTTTAATGAAGAGCAAGCCTATTGAAGTTCCCAGAGAGCAGATTTCATTAATAGCAATTTTCCTGCACCAACTTGGAATACAAAGAAAAAGGAAAAGGGGAAAAAAAAAAAAAAAACAGCTCAGTTTTAAATAAGACTGAGATGCAATTAATTTTTTTTTTAAGATTAGTTGAATAATGCATTTTTGGTCCTTGCAGGAAGGCGCATGAATAGTTTTGTGCATTATTGTCTAATTAGTCACTGTTCCTGCAGCCAAGGCCTCTCTGGAAGTGTTTCCCTCTCCCATATTCCCCTGGATCCACATGGGCACAGCAAACACCAGCAGTGTCTACTGAGGGGGGTCCAAACGTCAGTAATTTGTTTTCTCTCACTTGTTCACGATCCAGTGATTAACTCTGAACTACTGATCCAAAGGCTGGGATGGAACAGCTCCCTCTCCCCTCTCAAGGCACATTTCATGTCTCAGTGCCCTCTGCTCCCAGCTTCATGTGGTTTTCCATATGCAAAGCCTTCAGCTGATTCAATGGAATATTTGCATGCAGAGAAATGAGGAATTTACAGATGTCCTTCCTACACAAGGATGAGCTGCTTTGCTTCCATGCAAGCTGAGGAATCCCAGAGCAGTCAGGGATATTTAGAAAACTGCAGATTATCTCACCCCTTCAGAGTTCTTTATTAATTGTAGGAACAACAGCTTACAAATTCTTAGGCTCGTATGTAAGGAAACATAATTAAACCAAAAAGAAGAGTACTAAATAAAAAAAAAAGAATGAAAATGTGTAAAAGAGATTCTGAAAGGGACTAAAACATATGATGATGATTCTTTGAGAAAGAAACCAAAAACCATTCAGGAGGTCAAGCATTTAATTCGTAATTTGTATGTATTCGGAAGTATACCTAAATCTGATGTATACAAACCTCAATAAAAAATTAACTAAACCAGACCTCATAATGCACAGCACTTCACAGCACAAACATGATAAAAATTCTGCTGTGACAAATGGAAAAGCTGTAAATACCAAACATATGTCACAATAACCATTGCCTGCCAACCTGCATTTTCTGCTGCAACAGTCAGTTGCTTAACTGCAAAAATTGTAATTAAAAGTGATACTAGTCAAAATTAAAAGTTGGAATGTTACAAAGAGGAGAGAAATCATTTCTGACGGGAAAGTAGTTCTTGTAAATCTGACTACAATAGTATTAAGATGGTGGGGATGATTAAGGTTAAAGAAAACCCCCTAATTTTCTGGTGTGCTGCTGTATCCATCTAGGAATCCCAAAAATTACCCTTCCATTCCTCCAGCCCTTCCAAGTAGGAAACTTCTGCAGCAAACAGGAGCTGCGTGTGCACAGGGCAGTCAGATGGGGCCAAAAGAGCACAAAGAATGCAGTCAAGCATCAACATTATTTCTACAGCTCAAGCCGTTGTTGACTCACTGTCAAAGGACAAGCAACAAATAAGCCAAAGTTTAAGTCGGGTAGAAATATCCCGTATTTTTCATCCAGCAGAATGCTGAACTCAAGTTACCTCCCGACATGTGGACAGTGCATTTAACTGTAAATGGCCGGAGACTGACACACACAGATCTCATCCTACAAACTACTCCAGGAATGCTTTTATTGCAATCAATCACCACCATCACAATTCCATGGCAAACGTGTCCTCTCAAGGATCATTTCCAGTGCAGCATCCCGAGCAAGGAGGCACTTTCCCTTGGTAATCACCTGGGGCCCTCAGGACCCCGTGCAAGGCAGGGGTCAAGTATTTGCCTTTCCATGGGCTGCCATAGACGAGATTTTCATATCAGAGCTGTGCACAGGATACATTAAAGCCACTAGGCTGGTAAATCTCTCACTCATTTTACTAAGGGACTTCCAAAAAGCTGAGGATGCCGTGACTGGAGTCTGACAAGCTTATTTGCAAGTGCAGCCTTACTTTGGGCAAACACTGCCTACTGAGACATGGAAAACCCAATCCATTGGGTTTGGACCTGTTTGCTGAGAGTCTGCAAAACCACCACCATCTCATCCCCCCAAAACCTGAGCCACTCTTTTCCTGACATTTTATTCCACTGACACTCCAAGGAGAAATGGATTAAGCTGAGGATAAAAGTGAAGAAAGAAAACAACAATGGGCTTTGTTGTGAGAGGGAGGGAGCGGCTGCCGGGCCGAGCTGTATTCCCAAGCCGGCCATCACTGACAGACTCACTTCCACCGAGGAAAAAAGGGAGGCCTGCAAGTGCCGGACAAAAGAAATCCCAGCAGACAAAGAAAAAACAAATTAAAAGCACCATTATAAAACACAGATGCTATAAGGAAAATAAACTTCACAAGATTTAGTGGGTTTTGACAAAGCTGGACATCTGTGGAAAAGCCATCAGGAGCAGCTCCCAGGTATGGCTGGACAGGCTCGGGGTTCCAAGGCATGGCTTCCCTCCTCAGCCCCTGGGCAGAGACACCCTCAACTCTCCACACACCTCCACCACTGCAATGGCAATTTATCAACAGCTAAAATTTTAGTTATGAGTATTTTACTTACAATCAACGTTAAATCTTTAAGTTACTCTTTAGGCTTGAATATGAGATTTAAACATTTGATCAAATTACACTTTTTTAAGTTTTCAAACTGCATTTTTGGATAGGAAAGGAAAGCTACATCAAGGGGAAAGCATTCAATACTCGTAAGCTTCTAACACTGTTCAAAAAGCAATCAATCAACTGAAAGCAATTAATACAGTTACGTGTCCTCTTCTGATCAACTAAGAGCCTTGATGAATTCAGGCCAGATTTCAAATTGGTCAGCGTTTGAGCGGAGAACTTGAGGGCACTGCTGTCAGAGATCATCTCTGAGCAGAGAGGAGGAGAAACACCCTGATTTTTTGGCACTACCAATGACACAGTTCAACCATATGCACAATACCAGTGACACAATACATCCAAATGCAGTTTGGCAGGGACATTCCCCAGCCACAAGGATTGCATTCAGCAGCAACACAGTGTGGCAAAAGGACTTTACAGGGTCCTGAAAGAATGATGTGGATGAAGCCCCCATTACTCTGCTCTTTAGTCCATGCACAGTCCCACATTAATGTAACCAAATCACTTCTTATCTGATTTCAACTGAGTTTGAATCTATCATTACCACAGATCCCATCTGTGCACAGAAATGGAACTCCTAAATCACAGCCAAGCTTAAAACTAAATCTACACCCTCACACCTAAGGGATGCAAATACCAACTTATCAACAAACTGAAATTAAACCCTTTTACCTGTTAAATTTCAGCATGTGCATGACATGTCTCCAAGTGCTGCAGGATTTTCTTTGGTGTAAACTGTCAGTGAGTCAAGCAAAGAGGGTTTGGCCCAGACAATTTTTTTCTGGTAGGAAAGTAATGATCAGAAGGATTTTAGCTTCTCTATACACTTTATTTGAAAAACTAAAGTGGTATCAAGCACCTCTCAGCCTTATAATAAACTGCTTCTATGTTGATTTTTTCCATTTTTCTTCCATTACTCTAATACAAAAAGCTTAGTAATGCAGTGTCATTAAAATTCAAACCCCACTTGATTAGCTTTTATATCTTCCAGTATTTAACAGACTCCATTTCAAAGGGTACCACGAAGTCTACTGACATTAACACTACATATAAACATCTATAATTTGGTAAATAAAAATGCAGTAACTCCGGGCTATGCAATCATGTGGAGGCCAAGTTACAGGAAAATGAACCATGTTTGGCCATTATTTCTGTTTAGTGTAACACTGAGGATTCCTCAGCTAAACATTCCCTAATTGTATAATGCAAGGGAAATAAAATCCTTTCTAACTGGTAGGCAAAAAATGGCAGGAAAACCAGAAGTGTCATGGATGTGGTGGTTTATTTTGCTTTGCTTTTTATTCAATACAAAAAGTTTCCCGGATGAGAATGGAAAGCTTCCCAGCTTCAGTTCCAAGACTTTCACCCTCGTTTCTGACCTTTCCTCAGACATGTTCCAGTATAATCTGTAATCTACTACAGTCGGAAGAGGAAACAGCAGCGCCCTGGTGAGAAACGCTGCCTTGTGACCCGAGCAGGGAAGCCAGCGGAAGCAATGCTGGCTCACGGAGTCCTTGGGAGAGCCTGACAGACAAACTCAGTAATGGCCCGGGAAACACATTCAGCACCACGAGCCCTAATTACTGCCAAAGTGGGCTTCTTCTTTCATGTTTTGTTTTATTCAGTACAACATGTGTTATCTTTCTTTGTAAAATGTTAGACATTTTCCTAGAAAAACTCAGGAAACTAATTATTTTAGTTAACCATCGCCTCTCAATTGCCATTTCCTTGAATTGTGTCCTATCAAATTTAAACTCATTTCACACCCTAACCCTCAATATTTCCAGTACAATTAGACCCATTAAAGGAGGAATATTATGTCTTAGCCACTGTACACACATCATGTAGCTACTCAGAGCTAAACCAATCACTAACTTGCTTCCATTGGAATGGATGGGAGAAAATAACACAGCCGGTTGTTTTTCTAACATTTAAATCCGTTTGATATGGAACCTTTGGAAACACAGCTGCTCTAAATCTCACGATCACCCTAAGAAAGAAGAGCTTGCTCTCTGTTTGCATCCAGGCAAGGCACGTGATGGTGACAGCTCCTAAGTCAGAGTGCTCTGCAGAGACGCACAAGCGCCAGCCCAAGTGTCTCGGTCACTGCTGGGACAGAGTCCCCTGCCCTCTCACCCGAGCTCCTTGAACTTCAGCAACAACCACTCAAAATCTGAACATGGCCTCATAACAGTCTCTTCCTCCTTCTGGAGTTCTTCTACTATCTTCAGTTTCAGGAACTTTGTCCCTCAGTTATGAAGTGTCCCACTCACTGATACCCAATAATCTCCTCTTGCGCTCAGCAGAGATGGAACTCCCGTGACCCCTTTGCTGCCTGTGCTTCTACCTGGACAAAGATGGATTTCCTTAGAAAACCCCTCCACCACCACACACACAAGTCTGGCGTAACAATCATCTTTCAGGACTTACTTAACTCAAAATACTGTTTGTGCGAGGCTCAAGTCCATGTATGGGCGAAACTCAAAATAAACCCAACCAAACTGGTTTGCCAGCTGCTGGCTTCAGCCTTTGCGCGGGCAGCGGCGGCAACGCTTCAGATGGTGTTACCAGCCAAAACAGCCAAACTGGCCACCCTTTGCCGGGGCATCTCCAGCAAAGGCCAGGGCCGACTCCATCCTCTTTGAAAGAGATCTTGCACCTCCAGCTCTCCACAGATGGGAAGAGTGTAAGATTTGTTTCTTGTAACTGCTACGGGTGTAGCTGCAGGGTACGCTGCAAACAAACAGGAAGGAGCAGTGCCATCCTCCCCACCATGTGGCTGGTAAGCCAGCTCTGGGCCACAGGCTGTGGCTACCAGAGCTCTGCACTGCAGTTTGCAAACTTTTGAGAGGACAGGACTCTCTGAGCTCAGACTAACACTGCACTAATGAGGTTATCGTGCAGGCAGCCTCCAGGCGCTGGGGAGAGGCTCTGTTGCTCCGATTTCTTGCACATGGGAATTTTGCTAACACTGTCTGCTGGTGAATGATGAAGCACTTGAGAAAACAAGAATGCACTATTGCTGCCCCTCGTCGTGTCCATCCATCATAGTTCAGATCAGCACAGATTTCAATTCAAAGCCTTCTTTCAGGGACAACTCCGAGACGCTTCAGCATTGTAAACTTTGGGAAATTTCAGTGTCTCAGACTGCTCTTCCAGATGATACAGAATAAAATTATCTTTATGAGCTTAATGTTTTTTGTATTGAGACAGCACAGTCAGAAAAACTGATCCACCAGTCTTAGAAACTGTAAAATGAACTGGGCTGGGAATTTCTGAAGGACATCTCTGTGCAAAAGTGTTTCGTGAGGAGATAGGGAAAGTTTAATGGCAGCCCCTTACCCAAAGGGCTGAGCTTACTACAATTATTTTGATGATAAACTACATGTTAATACATCTGTGATTTTTTATCCCCACCTTTCCATCTCTGCCTTATTTTCTCTCCAGTTGCAACCACAAGAACAAATATTTTAGCATCTGAATTCAATCCGTGTTGAATACACGAGATTTATCCCAAGTTATGTGGAAAAAAAAAAAGTGCCTTGAGAACCACTGCATTTGAGAACTTGATAATAATATCCATGGGTAATTATAATAAATGGCTTGTCTGAAACACCCATAGAATAGGAACTGAAGCAATCTGTCCCTCTTGCACCCACCACACACCCTCGGCAGCTCTGCTCTTTTACCCATGACCGTTGAGGATGTTTTCTGGCTCCGTGACAGCATCGTGACTCAGGTCATGAGAAGTGTCAAAGATGCATTTCCTTGAGATGGGAAAAAGCAACTGATTTTAACAGCCCACAAGGGCTAAGCGAAAAAGAGTAAGCTCAATCAGCATATTTAAGGGTAAAGATAAACCTTTTAAAAGATAGAAGTACATTTTATTTCTAATCTTAATGCTTACGTTTCTTTCCATGAAGTGTTTACATTTTTCAGGCTACCAAAGATGCACAGTTGATTAAATGCCTTACTTAAGAAAAAATAAACTGGAAAAATAAAAAAGGGCATCAAGGGCAACACCCATTTACTGCATAATCCATCACCAATCATATAGACAGGCAGTCTGATTCAGGCTGCAGACACGAGGGAGCAGCCCTGGATTCCCAGAATACCCACTGCCAGGGGAAGCAGAAGGTGTTTGGGCTTGAACTCAACATGTCCATCAGATAAAATGATTGTTCCCACTAGCTCTTGCCCCATTCCTTCCCCTCGCTGGTTACTTACACGGAGCTTCACATGCTTTCACCTTCCCTCACGCCAAACCTCTCTTGTCATGCAACACCCTCCATACTTAAACCTCTTCCTTCAGCTGATACAGTCTCTTGAAAAACTCTAGATTCTACTTTCTCACCTTCTGATCCAACATATTACAGGCTTGTATCAGGTGAGCAAAGCTACTTTTTGTCATTTCACTGATGGCAGCTCCCTTGAACCACTTACATTCCTTGACCCACCAACAAATGTCTGGACTGCAATGTCTCCCCTGCACTAGTCCACTCTTGTCCTGACCTAATTCCTGCCTTTCCCCTTTGTGCTTTGGCCATCAACCATGCAGAGAACCTTTCCTGCCTCACTCCTTCAGTGACCAACTCTTTTCAGCTGGACTGTTACTTCAAATCTCAATCCTAGTGATGGCTTTTATGCTGATCACACTCATTTCAGCTGTACAAAAGTGTACCTAACCCTCTGCACTGACACACTGAGAAGACATAAAGTCCAGCATGTTCCTTCTCATGGATCACTATTATCATTATTAATCAATTTCCAACTGGAAACTGCAAAACCTGATCAAAGCACTTCATCAGCTGCAGGATGTTGTTACCACTTGCAGTGTACAAAAAGGAAATGCACTAGCCTGTCTTTTATGTACCTGGTTAGCTGGGGAGATTTGCGGATGGAAAAACATGGGCTTACTGTAAACTAAGAGGGAGTAATCAAAGGAACAATTGAAATAACCATAGAATTACAAACTGTCATTCATTAAGTCATTTTCAAATAAACACTTAAAATTCCAGTTACCGCTTCTTGGACTCCCTCAGTACCTGACTCTGACACATCAGCACTTGACCCTCTCAAAATTTCCTTCCATTTGATGTTACCAAGACTGAAATCATCCATCTCGACAGGAGAACTTCAGTGGGACACTCACATCTGTGGTAATCCCACTCCTCTCTGCCTTCCCCTTTCCCTTCACCTCATGATCCATCTCTGCCATCATGGTCTCCTGTGCACTGCCGATTATTTCCCCTCTGTCTGTCTACCCACAACCTTTCTGAAACAGTTTGCTCTGACCACTGCTTCGGCATTTGCTGTGCTAAATCACTCAGTCATAGATTTTTACACTCCCTATCTCCAGAGCTGCAATTCCCTGCTGATGTCTGTCTCCTTCAATTTTCAATCTATCCGGAATATTCGAAACTACTCTTTCAAATATCAATGCAAACATGCCCCAGACTTCGATCTATGCTGTTTACAAAAACCTGCTTCAGAAACACTTGATGTACAGACACGAACTTCCCTTGTGACAGAATTTATCAGTCTATTTCCCTACTTATCTGAAGGGAATGGATCTTTTCCTTCCACTTCAGAAACTATCCAAAATACACCACCCACTTCTTTCACTCCACTGATTCTCTACCCATTACCAAAAAAAAAGGAGGGGGTGGGGGGGAAAGGCAGCTAAACCACAGCAAACACAGTCCCTTAAACCCAGTAAGCTGCTGGCCAGTTCCCAAACTGGTAATTCCAGCTCTTCCCACCTCTTCTCTCAACCCTACATGTGGGACCTTCCATCGCCACCACCAGGACTGCTCCAGAAAGAAAGAATCATCACAGAATCACAGAATGGTCTCTAAAAGTCATTAACAGAAAATTCCCACGGTAAATTAATTTTGGTTTTTTTTTTTTTCCCAACTGCCTTAAAACCGTGAAGAGAAACGTCAGGTGGAGGTGTGAAGAGAATCGCTCGATGCTTCAGGCGGCACAGAGAATGTGGAGGGTTTATATTTGCAAAAAAAAATAAATATTTATGATGCCTACACGAGCACCTCAGTGGCTGCATTAATGAAAAAGAGAGGGGTTTATCCTCCCGGCCACCATTTGTCCGTGTTACGGCGGCTCCACGCCAGGTCCCCCCTCAGGGCCGGCCGCGCCTGAGGCGCCATGGCCGGGGGGAGGGCGCCCCCTGCAGGCCGCGGCGGGTGAGGCGGCAGCGCTGAGGGAGCCGGCGCGGGCGGACGCGTCCAGGGGCGAAATCCGCGCTAAAGAAACGGAGCTGCAAAAGGAATTATTCGAAATCATTAGAAATGACGTTTAAATTACAAAAGAGCCGAGTGTGACGCTGCGGAGAAACACGACAATGGCACAAATAGGGATGTTAAAAGCGCGTTAAGACAACGCGGGCCGATGCTGCAGCTTGCTCTGCTGCTTCCGCGCAAACCGTTTCTATCGTGAGACGCTACAAAGAGAAAAACTAAACTTTATTAAATAGAGTTTTCCAAGAAGCGTTTTCAGCTCGTGTTCACAGCGTTTCGTGAAGGAACTGCCCTCCAGTGCTTTAAGTTATTATACAGTTAATTTTCTTTGAAACTATTTTTGTCTGCCTCTCTCTAAATAGGTGGTTTCTTAAGTGAGTGTTACTTAAAGGAAACCAATCTGTTTTTCAGGAAGGGCTGATGATGTCAATCCTTTCAACTCTGCTTTCCCATAAGAATTCTTCTAGTAAAAGGAGTTTCACTCTGGGAAATAGTGAAAAGTAACGTGAAAATATGTAAAGCATCTCAGGCTGCATGTTTATCAAACTTCCAGTTTTATGCTTGGATTTTAATCATGTTGGGATTGTGACAAATGAAGGAAAAGCAAGGGAAAACCTTTTGATTTTTAAACTTAGAAAAGATTTTGCAATTAAAAACGTGCCATACTAAAATATTTATAACGAGATAAATACAAGCCTGAATGTACTGTATCAAGAACAACATGGTTTTTTCATAATTCTAAATTTATATACTCCCTCTCAGAATCAGTATTAAATCGGAAACAGAACCACGGCATACTATGAACAGTTTTTTGGCAAATAAATAAATACTTCAATCCCCAATGAAATGCAAGGCAAATTCAGAGAGTATCGTATTATTACGAAATATTTTTAGTAGGTGTGGATATGTAGCTGTAGATCCAATGTTAACTTACTGGATTATTATTTGTTCTGGTACTGGAAATTCCTGCAACCAACAACAGAGAAAACTGAGCTAGCAGAACTACAGAGATTTCATTTCAACTTACTGGTGGTGCAAGAATTAATGACATTCTGTAAATTTTAATTTGCAGGATTAAAATAATTTGAGTTATATGTAGTTTTCAACCTTCCAAGTAAAGCATTGCATTTTTACAGCTAAATGCTCCTTGCTATTCACATGTGGGTGTCCTGAAGAGAACAGGGAGAAGTTTGCATCAGCAAAGACATAGCTCTGCTTTAACTACTCATCCCTTAATTCTCACAGTGTACCCGTGAGACAGGTAAGGACCATAAACCCAGTTTTAAGTAAAATTTTCACATAAGGCCATATTTTACCCTAATGTTCACCCCAACAACCAACCAATGTTGTAATAGTCTTATAATAGTAAAAGCCCATAAAAGGATCCCAACACAACTCAGATATTCCTGACAACACACTCTGGCAATCCAAGGGAATGACAAAAATACAACCTCGCTGCATTAACAGACAGAACAGCCCAAACAAAATCTCTGTCGGCTATAAAAGGTGCAAAGGAAATATCTCTTTATCATCCTCTATTTAACAGTTTACTTCATTCTGCTGGAAAGAACAAAGCCAAACAATAATTCGTTTGGAAATGAAATCATCCCTACCCCCAGCAAAGGCTGACATTGTGTGCGTAAACAGTCCTGGGGTGCTCAAACAAAATGTAAATAGATTGCCTTGCTACTATATACACAGCAAACAGTTTCATTTTGAAACCAGGACGAAAAAAAACAAGTGAGAAAAATATGACAGAGCCTGAGCTCTGAAAATATTTACAAGAACAAAAGCTAATCACAATTTACCATCAATAAGTTGAAATTGCTAAGCAAAAGGGAAGATAAGCCAGTGCAGTCTTTCGGCCTAAGGTTGCAGCAATGGTATTGCAATGCAAAAGGAATATCAGCAGAAAGATTAAAAGCAGTTTTTTAATGTAGGGTTTACTGCAAACTGGAAAAGATGTAAGAGGAAAATCGTGATGACGTGACTCCACACAGAAAAATCCTCCAGTTTGTCACAATCTCCTCTGAATCAGTCACTTAATCAACACCTTGTCCCAGAGCAATGGTGCTCTCCAGGACATGGTTTCTGGCTTTATTTCCGTTATAATCAGCTGCACTTAGAGGGGTGATTAAGGAACATAACAGTTATTCTTCCTGAAGAAAGCTACCAAATTAAAGTCATTCCACACGCGGGGAACACAGAGATTATTACTGTTGTCACACAGCAGAGAGCTGACAGACAAAATCAGCTGAATAAAATTCACCACGGGTTTCAGAGCGAGTTCGAAGTAAAGCAAAGAATTAAACCCAGAACTGCTCTTTTCTGTTTCGAGTACTCGTTTACACTCCTGTCACCAGACTGCCGGGACTCCTCCAAACAACAATAATTTAACATTATAATATGGTAGGGAGCTGTTACAATCTGAGTAAACACATCTTAGCTCACGAATTAAAATAATCATCGGTCTCTGGCTAATCCTGCTGCCACACACGCACACACAATCCCTCTGCTGAAAGTCGCTCTGAACTTCAGGGGGTTTTTACAAGTTGATGATAAATGGCTTTTTATAAAAAGCTTAGAATAGGGTTCAATATCCTGCTTTTATCCAGGGGAACTGAAAGATTACTGAAATGAAAAAGCAGCAACAAAATGACTGAAAATACTAGAGTATTTTACCAAATGGACTCTTTCAAACACAATTATTTCATTTTTTTTCCTAATTTTTTAAGACATCTGTGCTAACTCCTCTACACAATCCCCACAAATTGCTCATGGAAAATGTCCATATGAAGTTTTGCAAGCTACCAACACACAAGTCATAGCACACATCCAACTTCTGCACTGCAGAAGTGAGGAGCACAATCTGTGTGAAGTACTCCAGGAATCGAAGTCACCTTCCTGCCCTAATTCTCAGCACCCGTGTGCAGACTTCCAGAGGAGCTGATTGTTTAAACAGAGCTAATTTTCAAGCAGCTGATGACTGCACAGATATCTTGGAAAAAATCTTAATTTTTATCTTTCAAGACAGACATTTGCAAACTGAAGCCCCAGAGACACTCCTCTGAAAGCTGCTCCTTTCCCTCAGTGACTCGTCCATGCACGCCTGTCTCCTGCCTCCACCACTGAGCATCCTGAAACTGCTGACTCTTCTTTTTAAAAAGTGTCAAATCTATTCAAAACTTCAAATGTACCTCAGAGTACTGTAAAGGCAACAACTTACTGCAATTTCCCTTGACAGAGAATAGAATTGGCTGGGTGACAGCCACACAAATTGACAGTTCCTTCCTCTCCCCTCCATGATGTCCACAGTTAAAAGGGGTTGGATATGCCACAGCAAACCTTTGGAGCACTCCCCAGCCTGTTTCAGGCTGAGCTGCTCTACAGAGATGAGAGGAAGTGAAATGGTAGATACACAACTGTCTCCAAGGAGGAAGAAAGTTCAGAGCACGTTTTGGGTGCCTTCCAGTGGCTCCAGGCAGAAGAGGATGGCTCCAGAGCAGCCACGCACAAACCTTTGTTCAGAGAAATCCAAAGAAAGGCAAAAATAGAGAGGGTTGTTCTGAGACAAGTCTGGTTCCCTTAATAATCACCAAGTCATAAAACAGTTCCTTTGATTCAGAAATCCCACAAAGGTTCTCTCTATAGCAGAAAGCCCAGCACATAGTTGGGCTTTCACAAGAGCTCCTAATCCCACTCACAATTAGGGATGAGGGACTGTTCCTGGCCATTTTTAATACCCTCAGACTGGAAAAGGGTGGCTACCCCAAACAAACTGCTATTCAAACTTTCACTTCCATGGAACTTGTGACTTACTCTCACCAGAAAGGAGGCATAAGGATGCAGCAAATCCTGAATGCAAACAAAACAGCTTCTAGCACAGACCTCATGAAAGAGGAAGGCTGAAAGAAAAGATAAAACTAGAAAAGTTGTGACTGGTAATTTTTGAACATTTTTTGAGGCTCCCCTTCACATCCTTCGAGTTTCTCCAAGGCACATCCACCACAGGAAGAGGACGGACAGATCAATTCTTACAGATTTTTTTACCTTACACATTATTTGTCACATTGTACCCACATAGAAACAAAAAAATTAGACACAAATTTGTGCCATCAGCTTCCCACTGTCTTGTTCCCACATTTCTCCTCGAGCAGTGTTTATTGTAGACATCCAGATGTGCTTTGTGATCATCAAGGCCAGTGAGCAATGAGGATTTTAAATAAAATTCTCTGAATACAGACTAGTTTACTGACTGTGTGCTACATGGAAACAAAACTCGAAACCTAAAGACCCCCAACCTTTCGGTTTTGACTAGAAATTATCTAGTCAAAAATTGTCACACCTGTGACAGCATCGTTTACTAAAAACAAGCTGCAAAACCAGAACCGTCTTTTTCTGAAACTGAAGCATTTCCACCTTGGCTCATTCCTGCAGTATCTGCATAACATCACGTATTTTTGCGCAATATCTACAGCACCTCATTTTATGAAATTCGTATTCTCCTCAGATGGAAAGGAAGGAAGGAAGTGGATTTACCATGGAGAGGTGAGCCAGAGGGGCTGCTGGACAGGCCGGGCACGGGGCTGCAGCGTCCTCCCTGCTTGGACGTCAGCTCCTGCTCGATCTCCTCCAGCCCCGCGCTCTTCTGGAAGCGGCTCATGCGGTTGACCACCCGTGGGGACATGTGAGTCCTGACGCAGGGCTGGCCTCCGTAGGGATTGATGGGGAAGACGTGGGAAGTGCCTCGGAGCGTGCTGACCACCACCCAGCGGCAGTCGTGGCTGAAGGAGATATCCTGTACCTGGAAAACAGGGGACAGGGGAATGAAGCCACCGACGTGCGCACCTCCAGCGCAGGGGTCACGCCTCAAACACAAACCTGAGCTGGAGATGGGAAAAAAACCCCTCACATTTAGGCAATAACTCGATGCAAATAACTTTTGATGCATTTATCGCTGAACTTAGTGTTCAGCATATATTATAAGCTGCGCTGTAATTCACAGTTGCAAATTTTGTGTACTTCTCAAAATATTCTGAGATTATGAAAACAAACCATGCTGCAAAGTGCTGCAGAAAGCCACAAGATGCTGGTGTAGTTTTCAAACAGAACTTCGTTCTAAAAAGAGCTGGGAAATTATTTCAATTATATGTTTTGTATTTGCTTGTTTAATCTTTAGAGATTGCCCAAAAACGGGAAAAGGGAGGGATGAGAAGAAAAGAGAGAGATCTCACCACTGGGCCTGATTTTGACAAATACTGGCACAACTCTTATTTTAGCTTAAAATGGTCAGTTCTGAAGCAAATATAAAAATACAGCTAAACATTTTCCACTACTCCTTGCATAGATCTCAGATACGAAGTCCAGAAGGATTTAATTCTCTTTTAAGTGTGCTTTACACAAAGCTTTGATGGAAAGCAAATTCTTGTTCCTGAAGGAATGCTTTAAAAGAGAGATTAAAGTTTGTTTCCAAGCCCGTCCTGGCAGACAACTCAAGAAAACAA
This sequence comes from Tichodroma muraria, assembly GCA_013390105.1. Taxonomy (NCBI): domain Eukaryota; kingdom Metazoa; phylum Chordata; class Aves; order Passeriformes; family Sittidae; genus Tichodroma; species Tichodroma muraria. The sequence continues at coordinate 33,381 of WAAG01088368.1, read as the reverse complement.
GTAGTCGAAGTTAAAATGATTTATCATAGAGAAAAAAAGTCCTGAAACAATTCTTCCAAAAATGTTTTTAAAGGTAAAAGCTGACTGAAAGGAACCATGGACACAAGTGGGATTTACCACAGCAAACAAACATATAGACGAAGGATTAGTTTTCATTATATTATTAAACAGCATAAACTGAATAAAATTCTTTAAGATTTCACTGAAGCCAGTTTTACAATACACTAGGTACTCAAATTGGAGTAAACACTGATAAAATCTTGACAAATATTCCAGAAATGCACTCCAGCTATTCCAGACAAAAGGAGCAAAGTATTCATCAAAGTACAAGTTTCCAACGGAGCCCTGAAGCCTCGGAGGTAAAAAAAGGGTTTAAGTCTTGTGACTTGTGACAAGATATTTGGTTGACAGTCTGTCACGACACAAAATGCTTCATCAACATTGCCGAGATAAACTAGAACAGCGCTCCACACCCGCTCCTTTCAGTGCTGGTGACACCCCCAAATGAGCCGCCAGCGATGGCAGCGCAGAGAGCTCCCCGAAGCACTGACAGCTCTGGCACCTCAGGATTCAGCTCTGACCCACCTCCAGCGCAGCACTGGGAGCTCCGAGTTGCCTTACACCTTACCAGATTGCTCAGAAGGGATTAGAGACCCCCCCAGGGATTAATAAGGGCCCCAGAAAACCCCAAAGGCCGTGGAATCAGGGAAAACGATGGCACTGAGAGTATTTCAGTGCTGTTAAAGTGGCAAACTCTCCTGGTCAAAACCAAACATATGAACTGTGTAGAAACTGCCACTCTCAGTTACAAGAGAACTGTGAGATGACAGAGAAGAAATTCCATCTCATTGTACCATGCAACAAAACTGTGTGTTTCTACTTTAATACTCAGTTTCCAGTTGGCACCCTGAGGGTTATGTTGTTTCAAAAACTACACACAACAGTTCTGGCAAATGACAACCCCAGCCAAGAAACTGGGAAACAATCACTACAGGGCGTTTTTTTTTTCCTCAGTGTAAACATGACACAGAAAAAAAGTATTCCTGATCTACAGAGAGAAAGTGTAGAACTCCGTAATCCCAAATGCTCTCTTTAAAACAGTGCTCACAAACACTGGCTGCAGTCAGAGCGGGCATGGTGGCCATGGTTGCCTAAAACATGGCTGAAACCACAAAGGCAGAAGGGTTTTAATGCTCAGTAATAACATGGGAAAAAAAGTGTTGACAGAATAGTGTGCAATGAATTAAGATTTACAGGAACAGAGCTACGAAACCCTGCTCAGCAGTGGCAAAGAGCATTCTGGAAGCTGCTGTTCCACGTGATTCACCTATTGCTCACGGTCTCAAACATGGCCTCGTTTGTCTTTCACAGGTACACGAGGAGCAGCAGAACCACAGGCAGCTCAAGGAGGTGGTTCAGAGAATATTTCCAATTCCAGGGGCATGAATTAAACACGCTCACATCAAACCAGCACAAATCCATCCGTGTGACACGAAGGAGCCCGTAACTCTCCAGGAGAACTGGAAGAAGGCATGGACCAGGCTGAAAGGACAACGCTCATCATGGCAGTCTCAGAAACAACTTCAAAAATCAGCTGTGTCCATGAATAAACCCCTATAAATTATGGCCTGGGCCGTGCTGTTCCCCACCACGTTCCTGTACATTATGCCGAGTTCTCGACTGCTCAGCGTATAAACAAACTGCACAGTGGCCCATTAGTGGTTTTCAAGTTTATGCTAAGCGTTGCAATTTATTGCTGTTCTTTAGGTTAATGTACTATTATTTCATGTATTTATAATATATTTCTGGATTTGTTGTTAATTATGATGTAATGTTTAGATACCAAAGATCAATCAAGACCCCATAGTGTTTACAGATATATGTTAATAAAGTACGAAGTACACCAGATCTCTCACGATGCAAAGTTTATTCTATAGCTCAAGGTCAATGTCACATTTAATACTCACATCTGTATTTTAAAATTTTATCTATCCTTTTCTGTCTGGACCAGTAAAGGGAATTACAGACTTGAGATTTTGTTTAATTTGGGAACCCTTAAGATATTTTCGAATTCTTTTCAGTCCTAGACTCTCTCCAACTTTCTTGCAGGTTCCCTTCAGGTCCTGGAAGGCCACGAATACACCACTCCAAAGCCTCCTCTTTTCCAGGCTGAACAATCCCAATTCTCTCAGCCTTTCCTCATATGAGAGGGGCTCCAGCCCTCTAAACTTTTTGGTGGCCTCCTCTGGACCTGCTCCAAAAGGTCAATGTGCTTTCCATCTTTGTTTCCCTCCAATTACTCTTCTGTGCTTCTTTCTAACTCCCACTTTACTATTTCCCTGTGTTTTGAACATTATGATGTAAAATCCTCCAGAAAACTGAATTAAAATGTAGCTACCACTCAGAGCCTGCCCTGAGTGACACAATCAGGTAATTTAATATACAGAGTCCTCCAAGGACACGGCACGTGTCAACAGCTCTACTGAGGATCAGCTTTCAATACTGTACAGATCAAAAAATCATTTCTATGCTACAGAATCACAGAATCACATGGGTCGGGTTGGAAGGGGCCACAGAGGCTCATCTGGTCCAACCTCCCTGCTCCAACAGGCTCAGCCCAGAGCACCTGGCACAGGACTGTGTCCAGGTAAATCATGTAACAGCTAGAAAACCAACCTCACAGTGCTGAACCTTGGATTTCAATAATAATGACAAGAAATATACCACATTTTGATCTTCCTAGTGCTCTTTTGTTTCTTCCTACCACCCCTCTGTCAGTCGTGTGGAGTTACACCAGGTGCAATCGGTATATTCTTGGGCATTTTACTGCATTTAATTAAACTTGGAAAGTAGGACCAGCAGTGCTGCAGTAGGAACATGACCTGTTCATGATCACTGTACTGTGTCAGAGAAAAAACACTCTGATTTGAAGCACAGGACTCAAGTATTGAATTATGCTGTGCAGGGACATGGCAGAAAAAATTAAAAACCAGTATCATTAAACAATGAGAAAGAGCAGCAATCCTGAGGAGGTAAGGGTCAAAATAAATTAGAAAAATGGTCTGTATGTGAATTTTTTTGGCTGAGAAAATTAAGGAAATGATGTAGCAACAAACATCAATGAAAAAATAATAAAATCATGGTCTACACAATATGATTTACCAGACCCAACTCTGTCTCCCTAAGTCCTCACCACTGATCTCAGTTTTGTATAAAAGCAAGGGCAGAATGTGGGCACAGTGAGAGATCCACGTGGGGCCTTTCACAGGAGCTGAGTTCTAATAATTCTCTATCAATAACAGAGCCTGCCAACGCCGCTGCTCAGGGCTCCATCTCCCCACGGCAGCCAAGCTACTTCTGACTGCAGCAGCTTCTTCTTGTCAGCTCTCATCCGAGCCTGATCAGCTTCCCCAAATCAATCTTGATTATTTCAAGCCCGTCCCCAGCTTCTTTCCTAGAAATAAGAAACTCTTCCTAGCTTACAGAGTCTACTGCAATAATTGCAACTATGAGCATGTCACAGACAGGAAGGAATTCCTCGTGGCCAGGGAGATTCACAACCACTGTTTGGAAGCTGTTCCAGTGTTTCTCTACCTGGACGTGACACAGCCTTGAACAGTCTCTGTGGAATCACATCACTGAAACATTTGTGCATTCCCTGGAAAAGCGTCACATCACGCTGTTCCAGCCAGGCTGGAATGTTTTTATCATTCCCTCTGTTTACCTTCTCCGGCTGAAGTCAGTTCTAGCTGCAGTTTGGGAGTGGGAATAACAAAAGTCTGACAGAGTAAAGGATCACAGAGGAGCTGGCCAGCAGCCAGCTGATGCTATCATTACGTTTATTTGTCCTAGGCTGAGATAATGCTGTTTTCAGGGATTTTGCTTTTGCTGTTTACAATTTCAGATCAAAGAGAAAGGATCATCAGGTGACGGGCTAACTTTCATCTGCAAATAAATGAGCTTCCTCAGTTCAGAACATGCTATGCCTTCATTAGAAAGCTTCCAGAATGCTCTTGGGTAAAAATATGAGTGCAGTAAACGTTGCCTCACAATGCAAGAGCTGGGGGACAAGAAAATGTATCCTTAACCAAAATGTGCAGCACATACACGTGCACATTTCTCCTCTTTACAGCTGAACTGTGCAAGCACAGATCCTCTGAGATCCTCTGAGTGGTTCAGCTCTCTCTCTGACTCGGTCAAATACAACCAGCCCTCGCAATGGACCTTCCTGGTGTTACTCAGTGTTGCTCTTTTTCCTCTTAAGGGAAAAAAATATAAAACCTAAGGCACAAGTGGCACTTAAAGGCTAGAAGATCCTAATCTGATACAACCGAACCAGGGACTTCTGTCTGTGTTTGCAGAACAGTGACTTTGAATGCTGTGACCTTGGGACTCAGTGAATTATCTGAGCACTTCACATTCTTCCATAGTCATTGCCTTCACAACTCCCTTCTGAGACAGAGGTCCACCTTCCATCCCACCCCATCTTCATCTGAGTCACAAAAAAGAGATTTTGGGGAAAGTGGGGTAAAGCTCTGCCAGTCAAAACCTCACGTACCAAAGCAGAGCTGATTTCAGCATGGACATTAAAATCCCACATATAACACAGCCATAATGATGATGTTTAAACAATTTATAATGGGTACTAGCTAAACAAATTCTGACACTGATAATCACTCATGTCCATCAACACAAATTAGAACTTTTTATAGCTCCAGTACAGAAGGTGACCTTTAAGACCATTGGCCTTGATTCACAGTTAGTTTTAAACCAGGGAAAAAAAAAAAAAAAAATTAAAAAGGAAAAAGGTCTGGTAGCAAATGTATAAATACTGTTCTAACCAGACAGGAGGTACAGAGGCTCCCAGTGTGGGCTGCACTGAGAGTTTTATATTGAACAGTCTCCAAAATTCTTGTCTAATGCTCCTCATACGTAAAATTCACACAACAAAAGAGCAGCACCAGCAAACTCTCACTGAACAGCTACAAGCGCTGTTATTCCAAAAGAAAAAAGTAAAACAATCCCTCATATTATATAAATATTTCAAACTTTGCGTGTTGAGAATCACAGGTACCAATGCAATATTGTTTAATTATCCAGGGAGTTGTGAAATCCACCAACACACCTCAGACTGGTTAGAATTTTCTCCATTTTATGCTATTCCAAAAGCTATACTGTTCACATCCCAAATGAAAACTGTGTGGCAAACTAGGAAAAAAATTTACTATGTTGATTCTGAGAATTTTAATGCAATGCTTTCACAGAGATGCTAATACTATATCCCAAAAGAACATGTATCAATAAGGGTTTCTTCTCTAAAACATGTTCTGTTTGGTTTCCAATGTGTGCCTTGAAAACAAATTTATCAGCTGTAAAAACCAGAAGAACATCTTTGTTCCTCATGACTGAAGTCCTGTGCTTTGGGTTTCAATATTGAGTCTTTGTATGAAGGGAGAACAAAAATAACTCTAAAACATTAAACACATTACAGAACATGCCCAAGTAGATGGCAGAGTATGTGTATACACACATTGCTCTTTGGAATATTTATAAAAAATACTTGTTAGTACTATATATGCTATACCAAATGAACAGTTTTTCCTAATTTCCTCTCACTTTACAGTTTAGTTATTCCTTCTTACAGTAAACTATTGCCTGTAACAGCAATTCCACTTTCCCAGAATGGTAGCAGGAAAGCTTTAGAATATTTAAACTACCAGAAATATAAATTCACCCAGATCAAAACTTGATCAACCACTTCTACATTCAATAAAGCTTTCACATTCTATTTGTTACAAAGGTATTGTGAAAATTTGAGGGAAGCTGCTCAACTCCCAGGGAAAAAAAAAAGGTTTGAAGGAACTGTAATCAGGTACCAGAACCACCCAAGCTCCCAGTGCCAGGGTGATAATCACAGAGCCCCAGGCTGTCCCTGTCACAGTGCTTTACGTCTGCCAGGCTGTCACAAGTCCGTGCCTCCCGTGTGTAATTGCATCAGCAAGTGCAATACTCGTTTCTTACCCTGTGGTGACATTTTTATCCCTGTATTTAAAGCAGGTTCCTCAGCAGTTCCTCAGTGCTCCAGAGGTGAGGCTCTGCTGGTGCCCGAAAGCGTCGCCGCGAAGGATTCAGGCAGAACTCGCTGCTGCCCCAGTCACAGCCCTGCCAGTGAGAGCAGCTCCCTTCTCCCCACCTCACCAGCAAATCACTTCACTGAGCATTGCTTAAAATACAATTCCAGACTTTTCCATCCTTGGATAGTATCCTAACTTAGTCCTCCATCTCTGAGAGGGGGATTTTTCAACAGGGAAGTTAAACTGGGGAGTCTCTGCAGGTTCCCCCACCGAGCTAAGCAAAGTTAATCACAGCCTTTTGATTAACTCTTCCTTTCAACTCTTTAATTGTCTGTCTGTGGCTTTTACCACCAGAGTCAGGCAAACGCTGACAGTTCCTTCACGGGCACGAGACAAATGTTGAACATGTTACATGAGAAAAGGTTAAGTGCAAACACAGCCAATAATCGGGGCTCTTTGGAGGCAGTGCCAGATCTGAATAAATCTGACAGCACCTCATTGCAAAGGGCAAGAATTTATTATTGTCCAGGTTAAACGCTCTGCTCTTATCCCTTCTGTGGCTGGAGCACAAGAAAGGCTCTTTGTGTGCTGAAACAAACATTAAAGTGCCAACATACACAGAATGTATAAGGTGTCTGGGGATTATTCTTCAGCAAAGAGTTTAACTTACTTTGGCTTCGGTCTCTCCCCTGTGAAGTGTGTACAAATGATGGACGGCACTTTGTGATGATGACCAAGGATGTGTCAGGATTTGAAAAACATGGAAATCGTGGCCTAATGTGTCAGTGGTGACCAGCAACATCCCTGGGTAAAAGAAAAAAAAAAAAAAGAAACACAAAAGCACAAGAGATTAATCGCTGCAAAAGAAGCAGCTTAAAGTGTCTATCTAAAAAACAGTGGCTTACATTTGGGGTTTGGAAACAGAAGAAAACACAGAAAATTACTGAATTGAAAGGGATTCACCTCATAAAAATGAATCAGGACTTAAACTGAAATCATATTCACAGTACTACTACTTAAATATTAATATTAAGATAGTATTACAACACAAATCTATAAAAACATCTGAAAAATCTGAACATTCCAACTAAATTTGAGAACTGTGTGACCAATATGAAGCATTGAAGTGATGAATGTTACAGTGAAACCCCAAAATGCTCTTCCCTGGGCAAGAGCCAGTCTAAATAAGATTGATGTCTCCACAATAACAATTTTTGGAAGAAGAGCTCATCAAAATCCAGCCAAAACAGCCCATACCAGAACAATCCTGAAGAAGCATCTTCCTTATAAACGAAAGAAACTGTCCGATTTATTGGTGAAAAGCAGAGTTGAGAGCTTTCAAATGAAACACTAAATGAGGTACCAGGTTCATTGAAAACAGGTCACTGGTGGAGGTACTGAAATAATTCCATTAGATCAGCAGAACCACAATAACTTACATTTGCTATTTACCTTTTCATCCCACAATGTCTCAGCCCATAACCCAGTTTTAATCATTTGCAAAGATATTTAAAGTCAATTTATACCAATTTATACAAAAAAATTCGGTATTTTTGTACATAAAAGGAAAATACAGCATCATGGCAGAATTTAGGATTACAGTAACAAACTACAGATTTATTTTTCTGTTATTAATGAAATTTAATACATTATCACCCAAAGTAACCCTCTGACATTTAGTTAACGTCAAGTACAAAGTGATTTTAGCAGCTCAATAGCAACGTCCTAAATAATTTTCAAGGTACCCACCTATCAAAGAAAAACCAGGAATTCCCACCCAGGTCTGTCGCAACATTTCTCCACATAAAGCACAACTGAAATCTTTTATCCTGCAGGAAGAGAACTTAGTCCCCATGTTTTACATGACAGTTATTCAGAGGACAAATGGTGATCTTATTTCTGCCATAAATGAGTGTCCATTGCCTTCATTTAGTTACAGGTGACACTGGGAATTGCTTTTCCCTCTGCTGCTCCAGATACCAACAGCACCCATTTGAAACCTCTCACGCCTTACCACCGATTTCCTACCTGATGACACTTGGAAAAATTTAGTACTGAACTGTAAAAAGTGTGCCAAGCAGCAGAGCAAAAATTAAGTGTGATGAGCTTTTCTACAGGCCCACCACTTCATCACCAGAGTGGTATCCTGAGTGTTTTCCCTCCTTGGCAGTCCCAGAATCCAAGAGATTGGGTTCTTTAGGCTCAGACAGAAGAATGTCAGAGGCCAAAGGCTTGGCCCCGTGGGTCCAATGTCCTGAAACCCACCCAGGGCAACGGAGCCCCCTCAGAGCCTGCGTGGCACCAACAGGGCCTGTGTGCCACCTCAGCTCCTCGAAAACCTCTGGAAGAAGGACCCTGTGAAGGCAAACAGGCAACCCCAAGGCGCCGAGGCCCCACCAGCAGCAAGGCACAAAATCCAAATTGCTCTCGGAGACAAAACTGCCTCCAAGCTTCCCCTCAGCTTGACCACTGAGGCTGGCAGGGCCCGGGCCCGGCCAGGCCACCCACGCTGCACCCAGGCATTTCCTGCAGCTCGCACAAACGCACCATCTCACATCTGAGCTCAGCAAGATTCCCTCCAGCAGACACACTTTTACTGTTCCCGGCTGTTCCTCCGGCCCCGAGTGTTAGAAATGAAAGGGAGTTTGTTATGGAGCTGAGAAATCCGGGAGAGCACTGGGGTATTATGTTTGGGCGGTAAGGCATGTGAGCTGAGGTTGGTCTGGATGTTAATGTTGGCTTAACTGGCAATTTCCTTGATTTGTAGTGACTGTGTTGATAGGAAATACAGCTCAAGTTGCTCCGGTGCAAGGCAGCCAAGCCTTTCGTGTGGGATTATGCACACAATTTGCATTAATTCTGTTCTGCAACATCACAAACTACACTTCCCTTCTAGTGAAGTGTGCGGTCCTCAATAATATATAGCCTTTCCAGCAGAGAAAGCTGGAAGCAAAGAGGGGTTTGTGTGCTGGAATGAGGCTGCTGCTGTTACTGGAGCGAGGATATTCCAAAAGATCTAATTCAACCCAGTAAGAATTTATCTTCTCTATTCCCATGTTTGTCTCTCCTCATGCATTAGACAGCTTTATATAGTCATGGAGGGTGCACTGGGTCCTTTTGTGTTCTCTCTTATTCCCGATGGAAAGGACCTTTGGAGAAGATGGATCTGTAAGACTTCTCTGAATACTAGGCAGACAAGCTCTGCAAACAGATATTTTTTCTTCCCCCAAGACTTGAGAAGTCTTTTATAAATACAGACCCAGGGCTGAGTGCACCCAGAGATCCCAGCAGAGCATTCTTCACGTGAATCCCAGCGCATGGAAGATGGCAAAAAAACCCCCTAAATCCGCCAAAAATCTGTCTGGAACCGGAGACAAAACGCTGTGTGAAGATGCTGAGCCAGTGAAAACACCGGGGTCACCGTCCTGCGTTGTCCATGCAATCCATGGGTGTTCAGCTCAGCAGGATCCGGCTTCCAGCGCTGCCGAGAGCCGCAGGTGTCTGCGGGCAGCTCAAGGAGGGCATCGCCCCCCTGCTCCTCACAGGCTTCCTCCACCCCTACAATGCTGTCTCTAGGCAAAGAGTGCTCACTTTGGGCACAATCAGCAAAACGTGTGGCACACGAGCCCCCAGAGCCCACGGTGGTCCCCGTTTGCTCCTCTGGTGACACCTGGGATCCCGAGGGCCGCAGCGTGACGTTCCCCCGGCTACCTGCAGCTCTGAGCAGCTCCAGACGGCGCTCCCAGCTCTCGGCTGCACGTGTGCTTTGCCTTTGGGTTTTCTGGGTTTGGTCTGGGGTTTCTTCTCTCTGTTTTTGCTAACTTGAAGGAGTACAGAGGTGAAAGATAATACATTTGTGGCTGGAAAGGAATTGACTTTAAAATAGAAAGATGGGTGGTATCTGATTTGGCAGTTTGTGTCTAATCTAAACTCCTGCTGCCGGTCCTGTTTGGAATAAATGCATTTATTAGATGAAAGCCCAGGGAAAACAGGCCCTTCACTTGTATTAGAGACTCTTTTTCAGTAAGTTAAAGAAGGACCTTTCACAACCACATTTGCATTTGAAGTACAAATATATTCTGGCAGGACTTGTATCAACACAAAGGTCCCAAGCACAACACCACAGATGGGAAAGAACGTGTATTTATAAAACAGCATTTTGAAATCTCTTCCTCGCTCCTGTTATTCAAACAATAAATCACCCAGGTTGCAGAACACTGGGCTGGGGTTTGTGGTGGGATTTTCCAGCTCTCATTACTTCACACTGAAGAATCCCAGTTTTCCATTATCACAGCTCAGCCATTTCATTTCTCTCTCCATCTCCCTTCAGCATCCCAGAAGGAATTCCAAATCCCAGCAGAGAAACACAAACTGGAATCCTGGTCCTACCTCACTTTCACTTTCAAGTGCAGGAAACTTCAGCTCAAGCTTCTTAAGAGGCCTTGTGACAGTTTTCCCAAAAAGTTGTTTAGACGGAAATACAGGTTAAAGCCGTGCTAAGTTCAGTCCAAATGTTTTCTCTTATGAAGGTCTTTATGGGTGAATAATCAGAGATGAAAAGTGAATAATTCTTGAGGATTTCCTGCTTATTTTTCAAACTGGCATTAATCCCTGTTTAACAGATAACAGCTGAAATCCATTGGAAGTCTTGCATACACAGGACCCAGTGGAAACTTATGTGTAAACCAGACTTTATTTAGTATATATCTCACTGCAAAAATTCTGATTTTGCTTATCCACAGTACGAGGGTGTAGCCAGATTAAATTAATGACTGTTTTACTGTGTGGTTGTTTTAAATCCACAGAGATCATTAAAATCCAGTTTCAAAGGAACAGATATCCTAGAGGGGGAAAAAAATTTAGCAAAGCTTTGTTTTACCTGCCCTAATTTACAGCTTCCTACTTTTCCTGCATTCTGTTTGGGGAAACAGTCAGCTTCTTTCAGGATAGAAATAAAAACACGAGGAATATATGCATAAAAGGAAAAACTAGTACAGATGTAGACTGTGGGTTAAGAGCTATTTATGCAGTATCAGAAGACTAAACCAGACTCTGGCCTGGCCATAAACTAAGCCCACGCCCTAAATGAGGTGCCAAGCCACAAAAAGCATTTGCGTCAACTGGGAATACGAGGAAAAGAAGGACTTCTAATTATAGGGCCTGGAAGCGGAAGCGCGGAGCGATTGGGAGCTGAGGCTGCGCCGTGTTTATCCGAGAGCTTCCTCCCCTCTGGCTGATGAGGCTTGGCCTGAGGGTGGGACTGGAGCTGCTGATGGGACACGGAGTTCTCAGCTCCTGGCAGCCCCGGGGGCAAATTAGAGGGCGATGGGGAAGCTGGGCAGCCCCACCACATCCTATTTATAACACCTCCCTAATTGCAGAGCTTGTTGATTGCGTGCATATAAATGAGGTCTGCGAGGCTTGGAGCTTCACCAGGAGCTTCCCTTCAGTTTCCAGAGGGTTTTCCACCTCCCCAAACTGTGTCACTCTGCCAGCACTCACTGAAGGATCCGACACCTTCAAGCTGTGTTGGATTTCTTTTCAAAACACCGAGGGCACAAGTGCTGGGAATCAGGCACACGTCTGCGTGGAGGAAACGTGGATCCGTGGACAGACTGGATTTAGGAACACGACCCTCACGTTTCCATGCCCAGCCACGGAGAGACCAGCCCAGCCACTGCACCAACTCACTGCTTGGCCAAAAAGGGATTAAAAATATCAACTACACACGCTTCAGTTTGGAAATCTGACCTTGGATGCCACACGAGGCTGGTATGGAGCTTTGGGGGTTCCCAAATGACAGGCTCAGAGCGCTCAGGGGAAGCACATATGGATTTCTCCTGGCGTTCCCACCTTCCAGAGGCTCACTGGGACAGGATTCCACTGCAGCTCCCTGGGTTGAGCAATGGCATTCACGTGACAAAGTTTCTAGGGCCCACGGTTTTCTGAGGCATCAGGAACAGCAGCTTCATTTATACCCACTTAACTCCTCTCCCAGGCAAGTGAAAACACGGCCAAACATCAGAGCTGCTCAGCCCCTGGGTACTCCCAAGTGGACCATGAGGGGGTCTCAAAAAAACCTTAACTAAATAATGAAATTCTGATTTTACCAAAATTCACTGCAAAATAAATGCAAGCACGTAAAGATTTAATGTAAATATTTAAAAAATCCCAAGAAGTCAAAAGAAAGAGAAACAAAATAAGATATTATTTTGTGAATAAATAACTCCCTATGACTCTTATAACTCCTAAAATAATCCATGGCTACAGCTCTTCCTTCACAACCAGCCCAAAATGCAATTCTTGATCAAGCCATCAATCATCAAGGATTCCTCCCCCCTTGGTGACATGGGACACAGGGACACAACATTTATAACTGCAACTCATCAAACTGCCTTAATTTTAACATATTTCTCTTCCAAGGCAATAATTCAAGTTGAGAACTAGAAGAAAATGAACAGAAAAACTGAAGAATTATTCTGTCATTAAATAATTACAGCTTGTTTTACTCTCCAGGAGTGTTTTCCTGCCCACTTTCTCTATCAATGGGAAAAAATTTGTGCAGAGATGTTCCAATTTCACCCTCTTTAACTATTAACTCAAGGCCAATGTCATGTTTCAATATAGAACATTAAAATAATCAGAGCAATTTCAGGTCTGTTAAAGGTGCAGTCAGGCATCCCAAGGGGGACACAGTTTAATCTGTTTTACTGCTGGCACAACATTAATTTTCTCGTTATTAATGGGTGGAAAATCTCTTTTGTAGCCAAGGAAGCATAATTATTTTAAATTTTCAATGTCTTGCACTTCACAGCTCTCAGCTGCCAAGCTGGCAGGAGCAACACTTCTGGAAAGCAGATCATTTATTTACCACATTTAAAAGAAAAAACCAAACAAACAGGTATTTATAAACCAGCACCATTTTTTAGCTGTTTACTAACTGAGAATCTTATTTGAAAACTTTCCTCTTTGCCACTAAAATTGGAATGTACCTGCCCCATCCAAATCGATTTAAAAGCTGGTCCTGCTCCCAAACTGAGCGTGGATTTAGCTATAGCTACAGAAATGTTTTAATTATTGTATTTCCAGTTTGTTTTAAGGGCTTCTATTGAAAAATATTGTGTCTTTTGCTCCCTCTAGAAGGGTGTGAAGCCAGGATCCTGTCCTGCAGCTGGAAAACCCCTCTGTGCTGCATTTGACCAAGGAGAAAAGCTTTTCTTGGGAAAAGCTATCCCGGGAGAAGACCACCAGGAAGCTTTGGTAACAAAATGTCCTTTTCAGGGGCTCTAAGGCTACTTACTCACCTTAACAAATCGGCAATTGAAGCAGAAGCTCTAAAAAAATCAAATGGGATAATTCTCATCTTTCCTGGCTGCCCACAGGGCTTGCTGTACATGCAGTTCTTGGCAGTGCAGCCTGACAGGGAAAGGAGGCACAAACCTTCCAAAACCAGGAGTGAATGATTCAAACAACCTTTGAACAGACATGAGCACTTCGACACTTAACTCACCTCCCAAACCAGACAGAAGGGATGGAGATGTTTGTATGGATGCTCCTGGAAATCCCATCTGGAGCCCAGGAGGCCACATCCAGGTCAGGCTCTGCACTGACCACGGGACACCACAGGAATTGGGATCCCAGCACAACCCCCTGCTCTGGTGGGCTCAGAAGCTCAGCCCAGTTTCCAAAATTATTCATTACTGCTCTGCATCACTCGAGGCTCCCACGGAAAGTGAACTCCAGAGGAAGAGCAGCAGTGTCCACATGAAGATGTCCTGGCATCCTCCAACACCAAACTCAACGCTCCAACACCAAGACTCCAGAATTATTGACCATATCTAAAATTTAGGGCTGATTTCTCCACACTTTTTTCATCTATAAGTTGTTAAAATGACAGCTCTACAGGCTTTCATGTTCCACCCATTCCCACATTGCATCCTCGAGGCCTCCTGCCCAAAACACACCTTCCCTGGGGAGCCCAGAGGATCTGGCCCTTCTTCCACTCTGCAGGGGCAGCAGGAAGAAACTTTATGGGCTCAAAGTTTCTGTACTGTCCACTGGCTGTGGAGAACTTGCCCAAGTGTAGACAACAATGTATTTAGCAACTCATACTCAGCTTTAGCACAAATGAAACATCTATAATTTGCTTTTAAATGTGGTGAAGTAAAGACAGTTGACTGAAATAAAGCTGCAGCCCAGTAGACTTTAAAATTACTCTCAAAAGCACAAATAATTCCTGTAGTATGGAGAGATGTGGACCATATACACACAAGTTGGTTTTAATTATCACAGTTCATAAAGGCTTTTATACCTCTGATCTGTCCAAATGAAGGGAGGATTCTGCTCCCTTTTAACACAATAAAAATCTATAAAGGGATCCTCCCAAAACTCAGACCTGAACACCTGTGCAGCTCCTGTGCTGAGACAGGGTGGAATTAAGGGGTTTATCAGCTCCAGAAAGTAAAATTTTCAGTGAATCAGAGCAGCGCTCCCTGTTTGCCTCCCCAGCACAGCCCTGCAGACGCTGCCTGAAATCAGGAGTAAAAGTGGGGCTTCAGAGCAAGCAGCCAAGGACAGAATCAAAAGCCACCTCTCGTTTTGTTCTCCGTAATGAGCTCAGCCTGATTGCCAATAGACCACTGGCGAATGGGCTGGGATGACGTTACAGCCCTGGCTTCAAACAAAATCCTGCCTTGATGTTAAATAAAGAACCCAGAATCCCGGGCTAAGTGCTGCTCTCACTGGAGGCAGCTGAGGGAAGAGTTCTCTGCTGGTTTGTCCCCATCACTCCTGCAAATCTCCCACAGCACACAGCATCTGCAAGCAGCCAAAAATAACACCACTTAAAGAAGTGCTTTGCCATTAAACACCATTTGATCTAAGTGTCACTCTCTAAATTACTGTCATCCCATTACCTGAGCAAACCAAAGAATTTGATCATAATAGAAGCAGCCAGCAATTTGCAAAAATAGCATTCCTTTTGAAAAATAACAAGTTAATTTGGTTTTGCATAAACATTCTGCTGCTCTTTAAATTTACACAATCCCAGAAACTCTCTTGAGGAGGCATTTAATTAATAGCTATATACCATTCTAATTTAAACAGCTGTATTTGTTTCACTTATTTATTTCATTGAATTAGCATTGCTCCACTCTAGGTCTCATCCTTCTTCCAGAGCACAAAGCAAAATGACTGTTGTGGAAACGAGGATTCTCAGTTCACTGCACAGAGCTCCACAAAAAAATTCCCTTCCAAGAAAATCCAGGCAGATGAGAATACAGCTTTTCTGTCACAAGCTCCCAGTGAACTGCACTGCACTGTTAAAGAGTTCTGACACAACAGATGGGGTGTCAGAATGACACCAACTGGTCAGCAAAAGTGAAAACATAAATGACAGACATTTAGTTTTATTCTCTGAAATGTGACTTCATCCTCCTGATCTTCATGGCATTTGCTGCATTTTAGAAATTGTTCATTTAGGCAATGGAAGCTGTTACTCCCTGACCATTTCCCTGAGTGCTGCTGCAATCAGCCAGAACATTATTTATCTACAGATAATAAAATGTTAATTGTCAGATTAATAAGATCAATTAATACACAAAGTTTGTAGTTGTCCCTGCTGCCCACAGTGATTGTTCATTTACAAAGAGGAAGAAGAGAAACAGGTACTTTTGAGGAGTTTCTTACAAGTATTTTCAGATTTTAGTTGATTTCACTCAGGAGAGAGGGTAAGATCACAAACTCTTCATTAGCAAACGAATAATAAGTTACTTTAAAAACCAACTAAACAATTTTATTTCTGTATTTATGGAGGACTACAATTTAATCAACGTGCTGATCCTCTGGATACCTGAGGATCACAACATGTGTGCACCTGGCTGGCAGGATCCCAACAGACAGCAATTCCTCAGCAGTGGAAGAGGGGCTGAATCCCCTCCCTCCTGCCACAGTGAAAGACTTGCTAAAGTTTGAAATTTCCAGAAAAGACAAATAACCAGAGAAATCTCTTACCACTGGGGTTGAAGGCCATGCAGCAAATGGGCTTCTCGTGAGCAGGGAAATGGGCCACGATGCCATCGCTGTCCGAGTCCTCGCTCACCAGGACCTGGGGAACAGGACAAGCCCAGGATTAGCAGGAAAAACACTCCAGAGGGAAAATCCCAATTTCCTGGCACAGGGATTGGTTTGGAGGGTGCTCACATTCCCAATGGAACCGCCTGTCAGCTGAACACCAACAATCCTCGGGAATTCTCTCACGTACAGGGACATCAGACCTGCTCTAATAACCAGAAAGGATTATCCACTTTATGCCTGGATTTCCTATTTATTTATCCTATTCAAAGTAGGGAAAATAGAAAATCATTCCTGTTTTGCTCCATGAACTATTGCTGACTGCACAAGAGCTCATTAGACCGTGCTGTGCAGGAAGCTCCATTTGAGATTTCCTATAACAAAATCATGTTCTAGAAAGAAAAGGGAATATTTAACCCTTACATAAATCAGTATTTTGATCCCAAGTACATAAGACAAATAAGTGGAAGACCAGATCAAACCCCAGAGGAAGTGGGTTTGCTTTCTGTGAGTCCCTCAGGTGGGAACAGCACAGCTTCCATCCTGCTGTCAGTGGTGCTGGAACTGAGGGATCTGCATTTCCAAAGGATGCAAGGAATGCCAGGGGCTGGGAGTGTGGATGGAAGCAGCTGCACTGTGGAATTCACAGTTAACACAAACGTTCTCCAACTTGCAACTGCCTCACTCAATATGAGGTGACACTATTACAAGGGCTGTTATCAAAAAATCAGGCCCTCATAAAAAACCTTCTCGTGAACAAAAAAGGAATCGAAATACAGGAGAGAGTTTTCACAGCACAGGGAAATTCAGTGGAAGAGGAAATACCTGGATTGAGATCTGTATTGTGCAGCAGCTTCTGGGGAAAGGGACAAAGGGTGACCTTTTGGGGTTTTAAACAAAAGCAAATTTGAAGCTGATAAAACTCCTGGATCAGTCAAACTAAAGCTCAGTGTGAGGACATACAAAGGGACAAAATATCTAAGTTTATTTGCTTGAAAAGCAAAGATATTCCTAGATTTATAGAGAAGAACCAGAAGATGTGTGGACAAAACCATGCAAGAGCTGTAGGAGTATTTTATTCCTTGATTACATCATCCTAAAAGCTGAATTAAGTAATACAAAAGGAAAGATCTGTCAGAAAAGGAATTGAAAAAGGGGGTTCTGTAATGAGCAAAAACCATCTTCTTACTAAGACAGTGCAAAACCACTCAGAATAATCTGTCTGCCTCTTCCAAAATAATCTGCAAGGTTTTTAATACTTCCTATCCCAAACAGCTATCAGAACACTGTGAAGATATTTTTCTGCTTCAGAAGACGAGGAATCCTCTCCCGGTGCTTGCAGCAGCCCCGGGATGGGGCTGGAGGGGCCTGGGCCTGCCTGGCTGGCAGAGCCCAGAGCTCTGGCACTGTCACAGCACAATTATGGCTTTGCTCTCCCTCGTCAGCATTTCCTGCTCCTTCCAGAACCACGAAACCAGAGGCTCTGGAGATCTTCCGAAGGTTTTTCAAAGGAGCACAGCTCTCCCTCACCCAGAGAAACTCAGGCACTCCCAGCCATCATTTATCGCAGCTCCCACTCCCAGGGAGTTGGGCTCAGCCTCAACATTTTGCTCTAATTAAAAAGAGAAATGATAATGACAAACTAACGCCGTAAACCAGCTTTGCAAAGAATTTTTTTTTTTTGCAGGTCTAGCCTGTTAAATAAAAATATTCAATCAGAAGTGTGTAGGTATCACAGGACCTAAATCATTGTTTGAAACAGTCATACAGGATATTTCATATGCAGCCTCTTCCCCAGGATTAATTCAACATGGCTTTATTTGAGAAAAAATAAAAATGAAAGATGCACTGCTGTTATCACTCCTGCAACATAAACCCCTGTCCGACAGGCAGGAACACTGGATGGCAACCTGATCCTTAAATATTTTTCCTCTAGAAATATGATACAAAGCAAAATGTCACAACATTAAAAACTGCAAAACACCTTCGACTTAGAAAACTTGAGAACTCAAAAATGGCCAAATCTCTATTTGTACGGGATGTTAACTGATCCCATGCTTTCAGTTCTTTTGTCATTTACTGCTTAAAAATATCTTCTTAAAAAAAATACTCTAAAAGGAGTTTCTAAAGATCACTCCCTTTCACTAAAAAAGCTGATTGTCTGGTACAGCAAACCAGCCTTTGCAGATTCAAATTCAAGTATGCTCATCTCCTGTAATAACCAATAAAGCAAAACAAAAGCCAAAAAAGCCAACCACAAAAGCACCTTCATCACTCAAAAATTTGGAAATCCTGGGCCGTGGGGGAATGTGACACTCAGGGCTCCTTTCTCAGTACCTGATGTGTGTCACTCCCCATGGTGGAACAGGCAGAACTGGCTTTGGGAACACACTTGGAAACAACACTTGCTTGTGCATGCAAAGATGAAAAAATATTCTCCCTCTTTTTAAAATCAGCATGAGAAAATAAATCCTTTAGGAACAGAGCAAAGTGCTTTTTTTAACTCATCAATTTCTGTTGAAATCTTCAGGATTTGTCAAGTCCTCTCCCTGCTCTTCTGCACAGCAGCTGGGGATAACAAGTATCACTTTTTATAATTCCAACACTACAAAGGAAGGAGCTAAAAAAAATCCAAGGAATTTGACTTAACTCCATCATCAACCAGACGTCCCTCCCAAAGATGCCACCAAACCAAAGCCTGGTTCCCACCCCGGCTCAGAGCTTGCACAGCTTTAAATCCCAGCGTGATTTTCCCTTTTTTACAGAACTTCAGGGAATCAAAACGACGCTGATGCAACACCCAGTGCTTCAGGAACAGCAAACCAGTCCCACCAGCTCCTCCAGGCAGCTGAGGGTTTCGAGCCCCTGGAAACAGCAGAGTTGGGAATTTTTCCTGGAAATCAAAACAGAGGGACAGTTTCCCTAATAACACACGTGCAAGGGCTGTCAGGGAGCTCGCGTGCAGAGCCCACAGGAATCCCGAGGCTGCAATTCTTTTCCCTCCCAAACAGGCTTCCTTCTCCAAGGTAGTGGCCTCTAACCACTCTGCTAAAATCCTTCCGAAGTCTCTCACTGAGAAAGGCTCAGAACTCTCAGCACTGCTCTGATGCTTCAGCAGGATCCTCCTTGCAGAGCTACAAGAGACCAGCACTGAGACTTTTCTACCAAGACTCCTCGTGAACGAGCCCTCAGCTGCTCCTGATGCCCAAAAACATTTTACCAAGAGCTGCAACAGGACTTTTCCCCAAACCTGCCCAAGCCAAAGAGCCCGTGGCTGGATGTGCTGAGCCAAACCAGCTCTGTTACAGCAGAACTCTGAAGTTCATCAAAGATTCATCAAATCCTCTTTATCTCACCCTGAAAGAAGAGACAAAGCACCGAGGGCATTGCTGCATTTACTACCAGCCAACAGTGTTTGCTTGGAGGGCAGGAGATAACTGCAGCCAGGGCTTTTTCCTCCTGTGCCATATTTTCCTTCCTCCCTGGTATTTTCAGTACTGCTGAACAGAAGCCACTCGTAATTATGACTTTAATTATTTTAATCTTTAAAGGCAGATTACACCACTTATCCCAGTGGAGACATGTTTTTAAATAAAACATGAAAGTAACACAAATAAAAGTGGACCCAAATCTAATCAAGCAGGTCCTACTTGTAATACAATTAAGAAAAGAGGAATCCCATCATCATAAAAACAAATAGGTTTGGCAATAATTATAAATATGAATATTGTATAACAAATATTTTCTGTACACTTGAGATCCCCAGTGCTTTAAAGAGCTGGAGCTGGAGTTTGATTCACAAAGAGCCTCCCCCAAGTTACAGCCAAGGTCAAACTTCAGTGGAAAGGGGCTAAAAGTGATAGATCTGTGGCATTAACTACTGCACTCCTTTTAATAGAATCCAGCATAAACTCAAACCAGCCTCGTGCTCAGCCTGAACCATTTATCTGAGACAAAAATGTCTTCTTGACAAAAACCAGATCTCCTTTAATAAAAGTGAGGCAGACAGTATTATGCTCTGAGGGAATCCTGTTGCTCTTTTTATATTTATATATAAAAAGAATTCTTCTGTAATACACGGAGATATAAAAAGTGAGGAAAATTCAGACCAAATATCTGAGCATCAGGACATCAGATCAGCCTTTGCCAAAGCTACTCCTAAAATAAAAACCCTCGTGTTAATGACCAGTGGAATTATGTCTGTAGTTAAAGTTTTATTATTGAGTATGCTTCACTCTTTGAGCTTCTTTTTGCTTCAGACCAAAATTTCTCAGCAATTCCTGCTCCTGATAAGCATCTTGATTTGGTTCAATTGCTATCAACTCCTCACCAAATGAAAATGAACTTTGGAAACTGTGGCAGGGGGCTGGTGTTTTTTCC
>WAAG01088368.1:353-12803 GCA_013390105.1 Tichodroma muraria | reverse complement strand
AAATCCCTTTTAAAGCAAAAAAAAGTTAAAAGGGAAAAAAAAAAAAAAAAAAAAAAGCCACGATCACATTTTAAAACATAAATAGATCAACATGTTATCTTATTTTGCTGAGCTGTTTTGAAAACATTCCCTCCAATATTCCTGAGCTGTGGATGAGCTGCTCGGTGAGAACTCATCCATCACAGCCCCGGTGAACGCACCCAGAACCGAGTTTTGCATTTTTAACTGGCCACATCTTTCTCTGTCAACCAACTGTTAGATGTTGAACAGATTTACATTCTGCCCCAAAACTGGTGACTTTTGAGCAAGGTCATTATTGCAGCCTGCACGTGGGTGGCCCAGTGGATGAATTAATTAAGAATACAGAAACAAAGGTCGAAAGAAAATAATTTTTCTTTCAAACCCAAGCCAATAAAGTCTTACACATTTAATTCCAATTACTGAAAAAGAGGACATCTGTACAGCTTTAGGTTTATCCATTTCAACTAATTAAGGGATTCAAATAAATAGTCCTTCCATCTAACTGAAAAGTTTGCTAACACTTCATTAGAAGGAAGTTTAAACAAGCACACAACCTTGTTAACATACTTTGGTTTACCACAAAGTTACTTGGGCATCTCGATAATTATTTTTATTCCTTTTACAAATATCTCCTGACAGCCAACGTCAATAATTCTGCATTCCTCTGCATTTATTTAATTACCTCATAATTCAAATTTTCTTAAAGTAGCACCAATTCTGAAAGTAGGAGCTATCACATAAACAACTGCTGGGGAAGAGAGTTTACTACAATATCTACATTCATAAGTTTTATTAAAAATACTTTCCCTGCAGATTTAATCCTGCAAGATTACTTTAGGAGAGTTCTTTGGTCTTTAATCGTGGATTTTTCAGTGGTGAGTTTGCATTTCACCCTCTGCCATGGTAGCACAGGGCAGGGAATGAGACACATTGAGCTCCCTCTCACATCCTTCCCATTTAATGCCTTTGAAATAGGAGAAATGATAAAAAAATAGTGAAAAATATTGTTAGTCCTCCTGGTTTGTGTCCAAAACATGTCCCTTCATAATCCTCCTGGCACAGAAATTGTTATATTTGTACACATGCACAGAGCAGCTCAGTCCATCTTTAGAACCTGTGTGCTGTGCTTGAAATAACTGAAAAAGTAGTTTGATCATTAATTTGCAAAACTTTAGGCACATTTATTTAAAAAATGCTTCCTCACTCAAAAAAACAATGCTTATTTCTCCTCCAAAATGATGTATTTGCCTGCCTTAGATTTATTGTTGTCTTCCATTTTCTTTCTCTTTTTAAAACAGATTATTTTTTTCTTTTTACTGTATCTTATCTAACAGGCATATTTTATTACTTGGAAAATGTATCTTTCACTGTAACACCCAAATTCTTAGGCTGTGCAGAAATCTTTATAGACCTGAAGGAGGTGAGGTATTTATTTCATATTAGGAGGGCACTGATGATAACAAATAATTCTTCCCTGCTTCTGAAATTCCCCTCAGTTGTGGCAAGGCTGAAACCCATGTGAGCACACACCAATCCCAAGGCTTTCCAAGCGTTCATCAAGCCCAGAAAATACTTGGTTGGAATTTTAAATTCAGGGTTTCTCAGTGAGTAGAGGAAGAGCCTGATGGGCACAGCCGGGAACATCCCAAACCAGGCATCTCAGCCCAGCCAGAAGGGTTTGTTCATTCCACTCAGAACTCTTATTTTCAGGAATCTGAAAACTGGGGTGATAAAACAAGGAAAAATCCTTTCACTGAGAGCGGTTCAGCACTGGAAGAGGAGTTCCCCCAAAAGAAAGCAGAGCCACCATCCCTGGAAGGATTCAAAAAACGAGCAGATGTGGCAAATTGGTTTCATGGGAATGGCAGGATTCAGTCAAAGGCTGGACTCACTGATCTTGCAGGACTTTTCCAAACTTACTGATTCTGTGAATCTGTGATTCTATAAACCAGTAACTTTAGAAAAACCACTGAAACCCTACAGTGACCCTGAAACAGCAGAGAGGCTGGACTTGGCATCACCAACCCGCCCCACCATGACCCCTCCATGTCAGCCAAAGTGATGATGGAGCTCAGGTGACCACTCCCAGCAAACTGATTTTCCACAGGAGAGCAAAACAATGCCAGAAATCCCCGGCACGAGGAGCTGACGCGTTTGGGACCAGCTCCATGCTGCAGTGTCTGCTGGAGGCCAGGGCAGGCACGATGAGCTCCGCGAGATTCTCCTCGCTGAGAGGCCAGAGGTGCTCAAACACCTCCCTGAATTCTGCCAGGGTTACCCAGCCAGTACAAACAAGTGCCAGCCACACTGGCATTCCTTGCAGGAATTCTCCTGCCAGCATCACATCCCTGCCAGGCTCCTCGGGACACGCCGAGATCCCTGCCAAAATCAGGATCTACCAGCTCACATCTGCACCAAACCTCACGTTTCCACTGGAAACAGAGGCACGGGAAAGGACCCAGAGGGGCTGGGAGCACCCAGGACACTCCTCACAGGAGAAGGTTCTGTACTGGCCGTGGGGAACGACCACGTACAAAGTGCATTTATTTATTTTTAGTCAGCTTTCTTTTTGCCAGAGGGACGTTTCAGTAAGAAAAGATTGCTTAAAAAAAATCTCCCGCACCATGAAAATCTAACAACGCAAAAGGTTATTTTCTTTTTTTCCTGGAAAGAAATATAGTTCTGAAAGCAAACTGCAGCACTGGAAATAAATTATATAATTTAACAGCATTTGAAAACTTCAGATGACAAAAATATGAATGCAATACACACAATTAGGATATCCAGCTTCCTGGAGGTTTGAGACAAAACTTATTTTCCTAGAGCTGATGGCTTATTTATGTTAGAGCAGCAGGGTTTGGACAAGACAAACGTTATCATTTTTACAGCTCCTCTCCTGTAGTGCCCTTTAGGCTTTGATAGCTCCCTACTATTGTCAGGGTCAGAGGACAAGTCCATAAAACCTCTAAATCATATATAACAAGCCTTAAAAACCTAAGATCTATCATTTTTTTCCCCCTAGGCCTGTGCAGAAGAATCAAAGCACAGACAGCGACCAGCAGAAATAATGATCACATTAAACAGCTTCATCAGAAATTCATGAAGTCAGATTTGTCTTTTTTTTTTTCTTTCCTTGTTGTATATGAAGAGCCAAAAGATTTATTTTTTCTTTCCTGGAAACAAAAACAAATCCCAACAGCCAACAGAATTACTTTAAGACCTGACTTTAAGATCTTAGGGGGTTTTTTTCCCATTATCCTCTTTCTTTTATTTCAACTTTGGAAGAAAATGTCTATACTCTTTTATGAGCATTTCCCTTTCAATGCAACATTGTTTGGCTAAATACTTCCAAAATTAATTCTCAGGGAACAACCATAACAAAGTTTTTGTGGGGTTTTTTTTTTCAGGAAAAAGATTTTATTTTCCTGTCAAGAAAAAAAGTAAAATAACCTGGCCAAATATTTGACTTCTGATGTGCCCTTAATACCTCACTAATTTACCTGCAACGAGCATCATAAAGATAGGGGAAAACAAGAAAAAATTAAAGGTTTTTTTTGCTTTAAATTCAATAAATGTGACCATGAGAAAAAAAAAAAAAAATCACAGACTAGTTGCAGAATAATGAAGTGTGTGGGAGTTCTGCATAAACATTGAATCTAGGACCAGACACTTTCAAATTAAATGAGTGGTAGAAACAAACAAACAAAAAAAAAAAGACATGGATATCTTCTCTGTCATAAAGACAGGAAAATCCAGCAATTGAAAAATTGTCTGATAATGGTGTGGAGTTTGTAACAAACGATTCTGCCTGATGCACTGCACTGTGTGTTATTACATGCAGGAAATTCACTCTATTATTATAAAACAGTACAAATGCCTCACAAAATAGCACCGTGCTCCACTGCACTGGGGATTTACATTAAATTATAACTTTTACACTTCATACCCAGCTTCTCTCATCATTTTTTTTTAACCTGGAGTTCAGCAATTCCCCCATCCCTAAAGAACCCCAGATTCCAGCCACGTCCTAGATTAATAAGTATCATCAGACTGCATCTCCACTTCCACTGATCAGCATCAATCAATGTCAATTAGGAACAAGTGCTGGGGAGACAGAATGTGACACTTCACACTTGATCTTGTCAAAGTGTCACATAAATATGCTGCAAGGACAATATATATTTTGGCTGCATTTCAGTCCCAAACAGGATTTTATCCCAGCTCTGGGGTCCGTAAAGCTCCCGCCCCGGCGAAAATCCGGTTTATTTCTCACTCCCAACAGCACAAGAAGGAATTCCCTGGGATCGTGGTGGCAATGCCGGGTCTGGCTGTGTGCACACTGTTACCTGTCCCTCTGCCACCGTCTCGGTGTCGATGATGGTGACAATCCCGGGCACCAGGGGACTCCGGCGGAGGTTGCTGTGAGCCAGGATTTCCTCCTCGGTGGCTCCCGACGGCAGCGTCCCCGTGAGCTGGGTCACCACCTTCCCCACCATCGTCAGCCCAGTCTTTATTGTCTGCAGAAAAAGGGGGAAAAAAAAACAAACAAAACCCACTTTAAATGATGTTTAGTGCTGTGCTGTGGGTTCAGCTCAGATTTTTTTCCTAGGAATGGATTTGTTCAGGAGTGATGCATCAGCTGCAAAAGGCTGGAACAAAACAGCTTGAAAAAATTTGGCATCCTAGCAAATGGAAGAATTCACCTTTATTCTGGAATATGCCAAAGCATTATTGAAAAAAGAAGTATTTTAACGCTCAAATAATTCAATGTGTTTGTATTTTAAGTATTCCAGTGCTGGGTTTTTTTTTTTCAACTTTGATTTTACTTACTCCCGTAGTAGGGATGGTCAGAAGGATCAAAGATGAGGCCACGAAGGGTGTGAGGAGGGTACTGCTCACACAAAAATACAAACAGCCCCTAAAGCCCTCTTTAGTTTTATAAAGAGTTTTGTCTTCTGCACAGTGCAAGAGAACAAGAATTTGGCCTTTGCTGCATCTGACACACTTACTTTTTACTCAGTAATTAAGCATAGAAACTGAATATGAGACTGAAATCCAGGGAAATTAAAAACGCCACCCTCGAGGTCCTGGAACTCCCAGGCACATCCCAGCACAAGGGATGGGACTGTCCAGGCTCTGATGTTTCCCAGACATGGGTTTGAAAACATTCACTGCACCAGCTTTTAGCAGCTGAAGATGCTGAAAATTATTTTTATTTTGCTTTATTTTATTTGGAGAAAGATACAGAGTAGACACAGTAGGAGAGATGCAGACTGAAAGAAAAACAAGCCCAACTACAACTTTAAATGTTTTCTCCTTGAACCAAGGACTGTGTCTTATTTGCCTGTAAAGAATCGAGCAGATTTATTATGCAATATAAATAAGAAATAGCAAAAGAGATCAGAATGGAATGACACTGTAACAAGCCAATTCTTAACTAAAAAGACAAGCTAAGCTGCCTGCTAAATTGAAAAGGAAAAAAATGTCCAAATCCCAGGCTGAAACCAAGAAGCAGCCACAAATCAATTGCAACTGCTTTGTTTAGTGCTAAAATCTCAAACTGCAGTGATTAGAAAACACATTAGTGTTCATCAATTAGCAGCCAAACGTTTGTTTTAATAATTCATGGGAAATGACTTACACAAAGTCTGTTAGTGTGTTGTCAGGAAAGCCTCTGAAGGGCCAACAGCAGCAGGCGCCACACGGTATCGATGGCCATGGCCAGCCAGGAAGGCTGATTAACCTCTGAGATGCCTCTGCTGATGGACTCACCCCATTAATGCTAATGGAGATACTTCCACTTAAAATCGAGCCAGGCCTTTAGCACAGCAATGGCTTTGGGGGTTTAAAGTCTTTAGTAATATCCTGCCATTTGTTTCTTGTTATTTCTTTTTATACCCGGCTACGACAGAGGAGAATAAAACGGGTTTTAACAGTGGCGAATTCAGGAGGCTGGGAGAGGTAACATAAAGCAGATATTGATAGCTGAGGAATCAACCTAAAATAGCCCCAGTGCCATCACAGGGATGCATTCCAGCTCTCCCAGCAAAAACTGACAAGGCAGTTTTTTGGCCAATAGCTAAAATCCTAGAAAATGATTCGTTCTCAGTTTCTAAAGCAGGGAGGAGAAAGCAATAAATGCTACAGGGCCAAATACCTGTGCGAGGGAAAAGGCTAAAAACTGTAACTGACCTGTTTCAGAAAATATCTTTAATATTCATAACGAGAGCAATGGGATGACAAAGTACCACACACAAAAGGACAGCTCTCTAGGAGAAACTGCCCGTGTGGGAGCAGCGTGGGGCTGCAGCAGGGAGAGGTGTGCAGAGATGTGGCCAAGGCCATTAGCTCAGAAATATCAGTGCAGAACCATTACAGCACTTACTGCCCTGTGCTGTTGTGTATATTTGCAAAAACTTCTGGGGTAATCTTTAACCTTTCCCATGCCATATCAGCTGTCCCCTCCATCCATTAGGGCTAATGACCTTGCTCTCACATAAGCTGTTAGTCCTCATTAAGAAGTTATCAGGTAACAAGAGAAAACAGATGCAGCCTTTGCTAAATCACTTCACCAGTACAGGATTAAAAGATATGGAGAAGGAACCAAGCAAAGGAGTTATGAGGTGAGAAGGACTTGGTTTATAATTTGATGTGAGACATGTGTCAGAGCAAATACATTTCAAATGAAATGGGTTCAAGTTTGCACTGTCCCAGTTCCTTTGTCGCTGATGGGAACCCGCCAGTGAAGTCTGCTGATAAATAAAATTAAAATACTTGATCCAGTTCCTTTTGTAACCAATGATCCACAGTGTGCAGAAACATACATTACTTACAAGCTCATGTGTACCCTATCTACTTCAAAATATGACTGTTCACATCCATTTGAATATAAAAAAATACATATATTTAATTAAGATAGATGTATGCCCTCATACCTCATTTAATTGAAATGTAAGTACAACTTTAATTAGATGAAAAGAATTAAAATGCACCATTGAGTGCCTGCTAGAATGCTTTGTTTCAACAAAGGCCTTGCATCCTTTTAGTGACAACACAATATATTGTTCCTGTTTCTCATAATAAATACATTTTATATGATCTATTTGATTGCAAATGAAAAATTTACAGAAAGAAGAAAGAGATAGCAAAAAGATCTGCCTTGGGTGTCAACACAGTGAGGTTGAGCCTCACACTAAGTTTGAACAAAGGGATAATAGGGTTTATTCTGCAAGAAAGTCCATGCTACTCTGCTTGTTCAACTGGACTGAAAAGAATCTTTATCCTATGGAAGGAGTTTTCCTGTCTACATGCACTGAGTGCATTCTTCAACACCTCTAAGGAATCATACTTTCATTTTTCCAAACACATCCATTTTTATCTTGGCTCATCATTAATCCAAATGTCAATCTTGACACATTTTCTGCTCCCCGAAATTTTCTGGTTGGTCAAATGACAGAAACTACCAGAGCTTTTAGAACATGAACACTCAGGAAGCCACCCACACCATCACAACTTCGACCTTGGTGGTTTTGCTTAACAGGGACCTTCCCAAGTAACTCCCAAGTTATTTGATTAAGGAGGAAATTTATTTGCTGCACTAAGAGCAGCACCTCCCACTGAGGATAAACCCCTGGCCCCACCAGGACATGGGTCAGCAAAGGGAAAACCACTACAGAAAATATTCTGTGCTGCCACCAAAACCTTCTAGAGAGGATCTGAAAGGCAATTCTCCAAAGTGACCCTGCTGAAAGCTCTCAGCTCTCCTTCTCTTTCATATGAAGGTTCTTTCACTTCATTAGGAAATTGCAGGCCAACCAGAGAAAAGGCTGTAACCCAAGGAAACCTGGCAAAACAAGAACTTTAATGGAACCACTTCTGAACCAAAAAGCAGCAGTGCAGGGAAAAGGAGAGGACATCCACTTCCCAAAAAGCTGCTCCTGTGCTGATCAAAGCAAAGGAACTACAAACCCCTGCAGCTGATAGGACACAACAGCAGCAGAGGTTCATAAATGAAGAATTAAATAAGGAAGGAGTGAAGCTGATGGTGAGACAATGAGATGGACAAAGAGCAACAGATATGTGGAACATCTATTTGCCAGCAAGAAAGTCAGCCCTGCAGTTATCAGAGATGAAAACCTGCTAGACAGCAAGCCAAGACTCAATGAAATCACTAATAAATTAAACATTGCAGATTTACTGCGGCGCATTCACGGATAACAAATTAATACAACTAAGGCTGAGACACTCCTCAAGAGCCAAATCATGCAAATATTTAAAACTATATTAGTATTAATCTTGTCTATTACAGTAGCATCCAACAGGCAGGAGCACGAGCAATGTGCTGTGCAAATACAGAGCAGCACAGAGCCCGTGCCCCGGGGATTATCCCTTTTCCTAACTCTCACTGGGAGTTTATCTCTGCTCAGAGGCTAACAATCTTTTCTTTCCTGTGATTATAAACACATTTTATCTTCACTATCTACTCACATGATGCAATAGCACTACTTCAGTGTGATAAATTCAGCTTAACAGCAGAATTTCTGGATTATGATCCCTGGTTAGTACTACTCAGCAGGGAAGGCCATCAGCTACAGTGATCTGTTTGCAGGATTTTGCCACATCTGACCCAAGCTGTGGGTGATCACACTAAGCCAGTCGGCTTTTCAGACTTACCTGTGCTATAAAAAAGATATTCACGATGATGGGATTGAAGGAATTTGGGGAGACTTCCCCCCACACCTTTTCTTTAACTGTGTTTTTTTTAACTGTAACAGAGATCCAGCGAATCACCTCAGGAGAGGAGCAATTCCAGCTCCCCTCAACAATGTAAAAAGCTGTGATTTTTCTCCTTCTCCGGCCACACTGTGATTGTGATGGACTATGTTTGTTTTTGTTTTGTTTTCACATGAGCTGGCCTGCCCTGTGTCTCTCTTTGTGGCTTCTCCTAACTGTTGTTTTCCTCGGTGCCACTGAGCCCTCTGTCCCGAGCTGTCATTTCATTCCTATTATTAGGTTTGTTTTGTTGCACATATCAGAAATGAAAAGGCTGGTGGTTACAAGGGAAGCTTGTAATCAGCACCGAGTTCATCCCACAGTGCCAAAACTCACTCTCAGTGTGTGTGTGAGAAAAAGAAATTGTTGTTGCAGCACGGAAAGGAGCTGGGAGGGAGACAGTAAAACAAAAGTTGTGCTCAGTCTTGTTTAGGATTTTTCCAGGCCATGGGCTTCTTTTGATACTACAAAACCCCAGACATGTCTCTGAAAACAGAGAGATTTTATAACATCATCTGAAGTAAGAAAACGAGGCAATGGAACCTATATGTAAACAGTCATTAATAAGCTCTAACCTTCAAAGAAGGTAATTAATGAGCTCCAGTACTGTGCTGTCACCCTTCAGAGAGAACAAAATGCATAATGGGGGTGTGATGGAGTCCAAAAAGCACCAGGCACTTGTAAAGTCACTTCTCAAGATGCTAAAAGACTAATAATTCACAATGTTGATTTCTAATCATATAAACTTGTGCCACTATGAACAGCCATTCCACAAATCCATCCCACTGTCACTTCCCTCTAATGTAAATAGCTGTTTGCAATAAATAAAATTTTTAAAAATCAGTTCAGAAACAAAAACACTTTGTGGAAAGCTACAGTTAGTAGAGATTTGCAGGATGGGGAGGGCAGGCACGGTGCTGCTGCCTGCGGGGTTCTCAGTGTGCTCTCCCCTCTGGGAAGGGAGGGGGGTGATGACACACAGCCCAATTCAGCAGGGAAACCTCATAATTATGTTCCACGAGCAGCTCTCCCAGGGCAGATGATGGACTCACTTTGGCAGCACTAATGACTGTGGCAGTGTAAGACTGAATGTTGTCTCCACAGGCTCCACCACGGGACTGATGGCATCGGATCAGCTACAAGAAGAAAGACAGCAACCAAGTCACTACTATTAAACTACACAAACCCAGAACCCATTACCAGAGCTCTTATTTATCATGTACAGTGGTGTGTTTTTTCCTACAAATAGCAAAAAGCCCTGCTGAGACACTTAACCCCTTTTTATAATCTTCTGGGTGCCACCCAGACTGTCGCGTCCCCCGCTCCAGTTTTCAATTACCAGATGAGTACTCAGGAAGAATTCATAAACTTTGAAATGGTGGGATTTTTGGTCTGGCAGCAATACCACAAATAAATTTAAATAAATATAATCAAAAGCTTTAGCCATGTATATGTAACATTAAATATCAGCCATTCTAAGAATCCAAGTGTGGCTTTCCCCTCCTTTTTATGACGAGCAAGCAAAGAAATGACAAAGGAAAAGAGTTGTTTGAAACTTTGCATTTAATAGATTAAAGGAATGTACATGGGGGTTGCTTTTTATTGCCTTCCTCCAAAATCAATAAATCAAAACAAGACTCTTGTACCTGCCATCACCCTACAAAAGTAGGTTTTGCCTTTGAAACCTAACTAACAATAGAATCTGTGCTTCTATGCAAAATTAGAAAAAAATAGAGATATTTGTTTCTTGCACACAGAACATGTTACCTATTTAACTATCTGAGCTAAAGAAAATTAAAAATTACTGTAAGTTGTATTTGCTTCTACAGGCTTTTCTGACCTGCTTATATTTAAATATCTAAATAAAAATGCCTAAACTAGGGAAAGTCCACAGCAAATTTACCTGGGAACACACAACCCATTTAAATTCCCTTTGTGATACAATTCTTTTGCTGATATTTTAGCAGCAACACTTTTTAAATCCCACGTTGACCAGGGTTAAGTTTTCAGCATCAGCAAGGTGTGGCACTAAAGGTAAGGCAGGCCTGAATTTGGGAAAAAATCAGCTGTGCTGGAGGAGGTGTAACAGCAAATACATTTCTAAAATCTGCCTCTGATAATTTCTGGCTCAGCTCTAGCAACAGCTTCTCCAGTCACAGGTGGAAGGGAGAAAAAACATCTGCTTTGAAACAAAAATAAGGCATTAGGAGCCTAATTTAGGCTTCACTTCAAGCTTTAAATACACAACCACTTCTCTGGGTGAAAGCAATGATCATTTCTTTGCTTGGGGATCTATTTTGTTTGCATCTACAAAGAAGAAGCGCTTAAAATTTTCTTTTTTTCCCCTGGAGCTTAGCTTTTTCAAAGATGTTCAAAAGTGGCCAATTTAATGCTATTTTCTAACCTACAGAGTGCATTGCTGTGTTGGCTCAAACCCAGGCTCTGGCCAGACTCAGTTTCCCCAAACAGAATTTAGGAAGTGCTTTTTTGCCTATCTTCAGAAGTGTCTGTTATTAAATGTTTTAAAACTTTTAAAGCACAAAATGGGTTGATTATTGAGTTACCTCACTGAAAACACATGTTGATGGCTGTCTTCTCTGCCTTCCAAGTTCCTTAAATTGAGCTTAAATCAAATGTGCAGAGTAAAGATCTAATATCATAAAATACTTGGGTCTCATTTTAATGCAACTCCTCTTACAAACTTTCTTTCACACATACCTTCTTCCTGAGACCTTTTCCTTTCTTTTTCCCCCTATATACAAAATCTAGAAGTATTTTTTGATATCAAACCCCTTCTTACCTTATTTTCTGCATAAGCAAGCCAACGGCTTCCAAGAGCAATAGGATTCATGTTTGGCCCTGGACAAGGATAGCAGCCTGCAAAGTTTGAAAAAGCAACATTAAGAAATATCTTAATGACTTCCTCCAAAGAATTTTATTTATTGCCAAGAAAACAAAAAAGTCTAAACAAAAGGCTTTCAGTTGCTAATATCACTCAGTGGATGCTTGCATTTTTGTTTCTAGAGATAAGACTGTGGTTAGACGAGCTATTTTGAACATTTAATTATGTGTAAATATTCATTTCTCCTTATGTTTGCATTTTTAAAGCCATTTTGATACCAAAATGGCATTCCTGGGCGAGGGAATATTGATGTTTGACTCGACTGGTTTTGTATCTTCACATTTAAATTCATTTATTTGACTGACACCTTTCTGATGGTGAACAGTTTGCTCACTTCAAGCTCTTCTAGATTTTTATTGTATGAAAGGATGTATTGTGCTCTTGGTTTCATTTCTAATAATTCTATATACAAGCCCTCAGCCTTTCAAAATGCTTTTGGTTTTGATTATAACAATTCTGTATACAAGCCCTCAGCCTCTCCATATACTTTTGCACAAACTTAACTTTACACAGTGGGAAAATTTGTAATGCCTTTAAAATTGATGGCAATGTTTCCACTGTTCGCCTGCTTTCCATTACCTTTATATTATCATTAAAAATAGATTTATACATATGGATAAAAATGAGCATAAAAATGAGAATTATTCCTGAGGATTTAAACATGAAAATACCTGTAAGAGAAAATAGCTGTGAATGAAAACATGGAAAGGCTTAAAATTAATCAGGCCCGTACTAAATGGCATTTCACATAAAAA
>WAAG01088367.1:34581-57465 GCA_013390105.1 Tichodroma muraria | reverse complement strand
AGTTTCCAAGTCACCTCTCCCTGTTACAGTAAATTATGTTGTCCATTCCTCTGTTTGATTGGCAGCCTTTAAATCTCTCTGCCCCACTGAGTTTGTGCCATGTGAAGCAACTGCAAAAGAAGATCTTGTTTTCAATTTTTCAGGGTCAGATTGTCTTTCAGTAACACGGATGTCATTCATGACACAATGAATGAGAGTCATACCCAGGCCACCAAAAGGAGGGATGTTAACTCTGAAAATAAAAAGAAAACATCAAAGGTAATAGTAAAAAACTCTGTTTAAGTCAAAAACAGGCAGGAAGGCAGCAGGCAGAAGCAGGGGCTGATGCAGAAAGATAGCATCAGGCACAAATCCCAATATGATCTCTGCACGACCGGTTTACCAGCGCTGCTATTTACAACACTGTAATTCATAGCAGGACTAAAAACCTCCAGAGCTGACACTTTAAAAACATTGGCTACAAAAATAGAACACTCTCTGCATACTCCATATAATTTACCTGCTTGAGAAATATTTTCTGCAGTAAGAGTATTGAGAAAGAAATAAAACATCCTTGCTAGGAACAAGACAAAACGTAAGTATTAAAACTTTAGCTTGGAGTTGTTCTTTTCCTTTCAGACCTGTTTTGATTATGTGATAGGACTACAGTTTGCTTTCATCTAGGCCAGTGGTCAGATGAACAACACGAAATATTTCCTGCTCTGAAGCGCCTTGAAACCACATTTTTCACCCAAGCACATTTCATTGCAGTCAGAGATGAGATTTTAACATGATTTTATTTGAGATAGTATTTTTGTGTGTCTTTGCCAGATCTTTGTCTATTACCATTATAATTTCCTGAGTTTTAAGTGTCAGTTATCATGATCAAAAGTTTGGAGAGAGAGGTTTAAGTCATGGTCACTCCGCCTTCCCATCTGGGTCAGCTACATATATGCAAAGAGCCATTAAAAAAAGTTAGAGAGGGAGAGAGAAAAGGAGGATGGAAGGCTTCACCACACTAAATGAAAAGCAAACAATATGCATATCAGCATCCTAAGGAGATGTACCACTCTGCTGGGAAAAACCAAGACAAAAGAATTATCTGACACAACAGTTCAAAGCATATTGCACCTGTCAAAACGTCTGTCATCTTCTATAGAAATGCACCATTCTAAAAGAAAAAAGGGAAACTCTAGCAAAGTCACTCAGAAACAACAGACCACTTTGTCTCCTTCCTTCCAGCCAACTCCTCCATCTGAAAGCCATTTAACTCAATGCTAAAGATTGCCTGGAAGGACCAGACAATAGGAAGGTCTCTTTCATTGTCAAGGACAGTTACACTTTGAAGATGATGCTCAAAAGGGGTTAAAATGGGTCAACAAGCAATTGTTGGGTCTATCCAAGAAAAAGTGAACAGAACATTGTTAAAGTCACACACACAAAAAAATCTAAAAGAGCACATCTTTAAGCTGGGGAAGTATGGGGGGGGCACACACAAAATGCTGATGTAATGTCATAGTGAAATGGAGATAAAAAAGCTCTATCAGTACAAATGGCAAAACTGAATTTCAGTAGATATGTCAGTTCTTAGCAACATACATCCAAAGCACAGTAAAGGTTAGAGATGTACAAATTGACTAACAAAGGGGAAAACAACAGCAACTCTGACAGAATTTGATGTCATTTTTCCATAACTTTTCATTTGTCTGCTTCTACTTCTCGCAACATGCCTTTGGGAATCATTGTGCGTTGCATAGCTAGATGCAATGGGTACATCTTAGGTACTGAAATGGACTTACTCATTTGTATATAACAGCTGTTTTGAAGGAAAAAAAGGTGGGAAATATTTTTTCTCTCATGCAGATTATCCAAATCAATACTTATACAGCCAACTGAAACCTCTTTGAGTGTGCACGTTCTCTTCTTGCTTACATGAAACACCATGTCGTTGAAGTTGCCATTTTATAAAAGTTTCTACACTTAATTTACACAAATCTAATTCCTAAGGTAAAATCTTCCATGAAATAAAGGATTAATCTAAAGCCATTTATTTATCCAAATCCAATTCTCATTTTTATTATTAGAAGTCTAATTTCTCTGTTAATCAAATTTTGACTTGTTTTTGATTCTTAAATGCAGGATTGCATAGGAATATAATCACCAAGTCTGAACAAGCCTCAGTTCAGCAGAGCTAGCCATGGAACATATTCATTTGCATCTGTATTTGTAGCAAAGGGCCATTCCATTACGAGCAGCTTCAGACAGGAAATATGCCTGAAAGTTCTCTTCTGTTGAAGGTAGTGGCAAAACTTCCAACAACTCCACAGTGGGCAAGGATTCAGTTCTGATTTTGCAAACTTCAACCTCTGAACTAGGTCAGTGCCTAATAGGAATCCCAAAGGACCCACAAGGATCGAGTCCAGCCCTGTACAGAACCAGAATTCCCACCATGCGCCTGAAAGTATTGTCCAAGCATTCCTTGAACTCTGCCAGGCTTGGTGCTGTGCCCACTTCTCTGGACAACCTCTCCAGTGCCCAATCACTCACTGGGTGTAGAACTTTTCCAAATATCCAAACCTCCCCTGACACAACTTCATGGAGTACACTCAGGTCCTGCCACTGGTCATCACAGAGAAGAAATCAGAGCCTGTACCTCCTCTTCCCCTCATGAGGAAGATGCAGACTGCAATGAGGTCCCACCTCAGTCTTCTCCAAGCTGAACAGACCAAGCGACCTCAGCCACTCTTCATACATTTCCCCTCTAGACACCTCACCATCTCCATGGCCCCACTTTGGACACTGTCCAAGAACTTTAGATTTCCATTGTATTGTGGCATCCAAAACTTCCCCCAGCACTCGAGGTGAGGCCACCCCAGTGCAGAACAGAGCAGGACAATCCCCTCCCATGCCCGGCTGTGATGCTGTGCCTGATGCACCCCAGGGCCATTTCTTCAAGGCTGCAAAATAATGGACATAACACTACTTACCATTATTATCCTTCCCATTAAAAAAGCAACTTCAATCACCTATAACTTCTATAATGTTTTTTCCCTTGTAAAGCCAGATATTCCTAAAATGCTAATCAAAGCTCAACATTTTCAAGAGTTTGCAAAGTCAATTTTTCAGAATAAAATCTCTTTCAGCAGTCTTTTTTGACAAAGAATTTCATCTCAAATAACAGTGGAAACTTATCTTGTAACAAGCCCTGGTCAGTTTTTAGAGATATGATGAAATCCGTTTTGTATCTGTTTTCTTCATTTCACATCCATGTACTGGCTTCCAAGAGGAAAAATTAAATACTCAAAAATATTGATGTCTCAGTGTTGCACTGAGCAAAACTGTCTATTTTTTTACCAAAACCAAACCTGTCCATTAATATAAGCTGAGTTGAAAGCCCCATAGACTTATCATTGATACTTCACGCTCTTTTCCTCTGAATTTCAAACTTGTTTTTTCAGGAACCTTTTACAATCTCACGGAAATTATTACCCAGTACTATAATGTAATGGGAGTCACAGTAGTGTTATCAGTGCCTCTTTCAAAATTAACTATTTTCAAGATTTTTAGGCTTGCTGCAAAAGCTGCCTCAAATCAGGCGACTCAAAACAATGATGAAAATGATTGTTACACAACCAATGGCTTATGCTGTGCAATTTAGACATATATGGCTAAACCAACTTCACGAGAAATGCCTGACAGGGGTAAAAAACTCCCCTACCAGCAGTGTGGGGCAACTCAGGTTACGTCATTATTATGGTTTTCCTCCTCCATCCTGCACTTCCTCTCATATTCTTCCACTATCCTCCACAACACTGTGTTCCCCACTCACATTTCCTTCAGGTGACATCTCCCCCTACACAGCTCGTGAGTCACAGAAGACCATGTCCCAGAGAATAAGGGAACCATTGTCCCCTTGATGGGTTTTGACGTTGGGGATGAGAGCAGGCTGCTGCACCAGAGGCAAAAGAGAAAGCAAGCAACGTTTGAGATCATGAAATGGGGATGCCACACAGACTTGTCTTCTCAGGATATGTGAAACCTCTGTGTGTTCAGGGTCAGTGACAGCTCAAGAGAATGAAATGCTAAACTCTTAACAGAGCTACAGTACACATGGGAAAATCCGACTTACATAATCTAAGACTGAAACTAAACTATATAGTCTACATTCTACAGAACATACTATATTCTATATAATATACTATATACTATATAATACACTGTATTCTGTATAAAGTTCTAACTATAAATACAGACACAGTCTTTTTTCCCTTTTTCTACTTACTATCATGATCATATACATTTTTCTCACTGAAAAACAAAAAAACAAAAAAAGACAAAGTCTTGTCCATATCTATTTCTATTGGAGGACATTGGCAAATAATGCCTGCTGAAATTTTCCAAAATGCTTTATTCCAGCACTGACACTTGGAAAAAGAAATATCATCTTTAATATTAGCTTGGTTAAGTGGTGCAAATGAAAAAAATTTGTGATGATGATGGATGTGAATAGACATCACTAATAGCACCATAAATTGAATAAACTGAAAATTCAGTATCAAGTACAAAGGCTTTTCATGACAAATGTGGGTTTGAGTTTATGGGGTTTTTTTCTAATTGGAATATAATTAGGATTTATATTTCCCTGTGATTGATAGCACTCTGCAGATAACACAAAAATTTTTGGTCAATTTTTCTGCTGGTGTGTCTCTGTGAAAGGCAGATGACAAACAGCAAATTTGTCTTTTTTTTTTTCCTACTTGGCTACAATCATGTGTTTATCATGTGTGTCTGTACAGTGTTAAGGCAGACATATTCTCCAATACTGACCATTCTCCTGTACTCATGTATGAACATGTGACCAAGAACAGGCTTTAATCACAGATCATTACCTTTCTTTATAGAAAGACCAATCCTTACATCAGGGGAAGGAGAAAATCATGAGTAACTTTAGAAGAGTAATTATAGTCCATGAATAATAACTAGCTGTGGATCAGAAGGAACAGTTCACAAAAAATACAGGTGCATGTTTTCTGAAACAAATTTAAAATTTTTGCAGTAATTTTTGTAGTAAATATATTCAAAAATCCAGAGTCTTTTAATTAATGACTAAAGAGCAAAAGTGCAAAGTCCACCCGATAATGTAATTGCAATGAATCATTTAGCCAACTAGTGCATTTTGGATACACTTCTGAAGATGAGAAATTTAAAAAAAGTCACCTTTGGATAGTTTTTCCAGTATTTCCATAAGATATCACGGGTTTTCCTCACCAAAAAAAGCCTGTTTCGTCTGATCTCAGGACTGTGACAATGCAATTCGATTCTGTCACTAGAAGAACAAATACAACTTTGTTCTCCTTTCATGCGTCACCATTAATTTGACTAGATGAATTAATATTTCAGGATTTTTTAGGATTTTTGTTTCCGTCTACCACAGAGAACAAGGAATCACACACAGTCTCCTCCTTGTCTTTCCAAATAATTCCCCTCAAAGCTAGGTCCAAAAGGCAGCAGCGCCAGGTGCACACGTCGAAGTCCTGCCAGCCGAGCCGCAGCCGCAGGAGCATGAAAAGCACACAGCCAAGAGCAGATGCAGAACACCAGCCAAGCTCCTGGCTGAGTTTCATGCAACTCCTGTTCTGCTGCCAGAGGACAGCTCTGGCCAACTGCCTGGACCAGCCAGCCCCACACCACTGGAGCCCCAACAGCACCAGCAGCACCTCCTCGGGGCTCTGCTGGCTAGCCATGCATTCACACTGACAATAACTAAATGTGAACTCAGAAAAGAACAGCTGTTAGCCATGTTACTGAGTGAGGAAGCAGCAGAGACCTAAGGTACTTTGGGGATTAATGACTATACACAGAGACCCACATGTTCAAGTCATGATAGCCACCTCAAGTACCAATGAAACCCAGCTTCAGCATGGGCCACCTGCCCAAACACTTACTGCAGCCCGTTTTACAACATATTTCTGAAGCTGACTATATTAAAGCAAACTCATATGCACCCATCCTCTATGCCTCCGGGTGAATTGTGGTTAAATCTCTCCTTGCTCTTGAGAGCAGAGACCTCAGCAGGACACAGCTCCTCCCTGTGTGTGGAAAAGGCAGACCCTGGATCATGTCTGCCCTCCAGCAGATCAATGCTCCCACCCAGCGCAGCATCACCTGCAAACTGACTAAGGGTACGTTGGATCCCCTCATCCAGGTCATTGATAAAGACATTAAACAGGACTGACCCTAGTCCTGAGCCCTCGGGAACACCACTACTCACCAGCCACCAGCTGGATGTAACTCCACTTACCACCTCTCTCTGGGCCTGGCCATCCAGTTTTCTATGCATTAAACAGTGCACCCATCCAAGCCATGAGCACCCAGTTTCTTCAGGATAATGCAATGGGAAAGAGTGTCAAGATAGACTGAAGTCCAGGCAGACAATGTCCACAGCGTTTCCTTATCTACTAAGTGGGTCACCTGTCATAGAAGGAGGTGAGATTGGTCAAGCAGAACCTGCCTTTCACAAACCCATGCTGTCTGGCCTGACCGTCTAGTTGTCCTGTGTGCTGTTTGATGGCACTCAAGATGATCTGCTCCAGGACATTTCTTGGCACCAAGCTCAGGTTGACAGGCTTGTAGTTCTCCAAATCTTCTTTCCAGATTTTCTTGTAGATTGACATCACCTCAGCTAACCTCCAGTCACCTGGGACCTCCCCAGTTAAGCAAGACTGCTGGAAAATGATGGAAAGTGGTTTGATGGCCTCTTCTATGAACTCCCTTAGTACCCTGGGGTGGATTCCATCTGGCCCTATGGGCTCGTGTGTGTCTAAATGGTGTAGAAGGTCACTGACCATTTCCCCTTCCTAGAATCATAAACTATGCTGGATTGGAAGGGATCAACAGGAACCATTGAGTCCAACTCCTGGCCCTGCACAGAACACCCCAAGAGTCACACCACGTGCCTGAGAGCGTTGTCCAAATGCTTCTGGCACACCGTTAGGCTTGGTACTGTGACCATTTCCCCGGGGAGCCTGTTCCAATGCCCAACCACCACTGCGTATAGAGTCTTTTCCTGATATCCAACATAAACCTCCCCTCACAGTTTCAGGCCATTTCCTTGAGTCCTGTCACAGATGACGAGAGTGGAGAAATTGGTACCTGCACCTCCTCTTCCCGTCGCAAGGAAGTTGTAGGCTATGATGAGGCCTCCCCTCAGTCTCCTCCAGGCAGAACACACCAAGTGTCCTCAGCCACTTCTCATACAGCCTCCCCTCCAGACCCTTCACCATCCGCATGGTCCTCCTTTGGACACTCTCTAAGAGCATAATGCCTTTTTTATATTGTGGTGCCCAAAACTCAACACTCAAGGTGGCACCACACCAATGTGAGCAGAGCAGGAAAATCACCTCCTCTGCCTGACTGGTGATCGATTATAGGAGTTTCATTCTGCTCCCTGCCCCTGTCTTTCAGTTCAGGGGCTTGGTATCTAGACAACAACTCATCTTACTATTGAAGACTGAGGCAAAGACAGCATTAAGTATCTCCAGTTTCCCCATCCTTTGTCCCTACATCTTCTCCCTCACCCGCATGTCTTCCAGCTTGTAGGGACAAACTGCTTCCATATCTTTAAGAATACCTTCTTGGAGAATGTCCATCCTTCCCAGACTCCTTTGCTTTTCAGGTCTGCCTCCCAATGGACTCTGCTAAAGATGCTCCTTAGCAGGCCACACTCTGCCCTCTGGAAGTCCAAGGCAGCTGTTTTGCTAACGTTAGCTGTAAAGAAATGAACACAGATCTAAAGTCCACTGAACCACCACCAGGATTATTAGAAGTTTGATTTATGAAGTCCCAAGTGAGTTTCATTCTCTATTACAATTATAGGAGTAAAATTTGTTTAAGACCCATGTAACACCACAAATAAGCAGCTCCAACTGTAGAGCTAACATTTATTTCTACCATAGTGAAAAAACAAGTTAAAATGTCTCTTTTATCTCTAAGGTGAAATGAGATAAATAAATAAAACCCCACAGTATAAATAGTTATTTTAATACAGATAGCACCCAACAGCTTTGGTGCCACAGAGAAAATGAATGCAGAGAAATGTGGGTTTTGACATTTTCCCCCAGAGCCCAATTAAAATAAGCAAAGTAAAATGCACAGAAATAAAATATGTCTAGCAAATATGTTTCTTCTAGCTTGATTTGCTACACACTACTGCACCACTGAAGCAGGAATATTATCCACAAATTATACTTCATATTAAGGACAGATGAAATGTATTGCTAATATGTGCTATATAAGGCATAATGAATCACAGACAGTCTTCAATTAGAGTTTTTTCCAGAATAAATAGTCATTATGGTCTAGATTAATAGATATTACAGCCAGAGGGGACTACTGTGATCATCTTTTACCATTGTTATCATTGCTTTTCAGTGCATAAATCAATTGTTAAAACCTTACTTTAGATATAATTTAATTATGAGTTATGCAACAGAACACAAAGGAGGTTCACTGAAATAGCCTATAATTAAGTTCAATGATTTGCTTTTCTCCCCTTCATTCCATCATTATGAAGATTTGTTCTTCCTGTAGTTCATGAAATTTAGTAGCATTTAACAGCACTGAAGTTCCAAGTGGTATGGTTATTCAAGAAAAAACAACATTTATGTAAAGAATTAGGAATGCCTGCTCAGGAAAGAAGGGATCACATCTTAAAACAAATTATTAAAAAAAAAAAAAACAAAACAAAACAAATAAAACCAAAGTGGCACGCGATATACCAGATTCCTATTGTGAGGCACAAATTCTTCACAACACTGGGAGACATTGCAGAACAAAAATACTATTAGAACTGTTTCAAAGGGAACATTTTTGGCTAGGATAGAGACTTTTGACATTATTTATTAGGTTCAAAAATGCCTAACAAAGGCCTAACAATAGTCCTGTGGAAACCACTACATCTGAGGCACTTTCTGTTGTTATGTGCAGGCATTGATTTGAAGATGGCCAGCATTAGTAGAACAATTCCCTCACAGCAGTCAATGCAAGCGAGCATTCACACACACACAAGCAAAAGCCTGTGAACAAACCATATGGAAACAAGAAAAAAAGTAAACATTTATTAACCTCTTTGTGGGAAGATGGGTGGAAGAACAGGCAAGCAGTGAAGGAGACGGTCATGCCAAATTTCTGCGAAAGAAGGTGTTTGCCCTGAGCTTTTTTTTTTTTTTTTGTGGAATATGAAAAAGGCTGGAGAATGTCTTCAGTGCCATGGAAACTGGGGCTTCTGGGGCTGCCAGCAGTGCCACCACCCTCGGCCACCCAGACACAGACTGCATGACTCTCAGGTTGTCAGGTTTGGACACTGCTCCTGCCCCCTTCCTCACCTTCTCACCTGTGGCTGAGAGGACACTGGCAAATGTGGAAAAAGCTAAGCAAATTTATGGGAAAATAAACATAACTGAGGATTTAGCTCAGCAACTATGACATACAGAAACACACACACACACAAAGAAACAGAAAAACTTATTATTCTCATTGCAGGGTACAGAAATACATAAAACCTGTGTTTTATGCAGCTGGTGCTGGCAGAAGGTTTGTGTGTGGTGGAGGGCACTGAAATGGTGCCTGTAGACCACCTGACACAAAGGAAGTCCATCTTCCTACTATAGTGAGGCCAGAAAGTCATCTCCATCCTCACCTGAGGGTGGACATACCGAGACAGTGACCAAAACCTCATTTGACTCATAAGGTCACTGGGACCTGAACACCTCATGCCATTGAACAACAAGAGTAATGTCTCACAATTAAACTGCCGAGGGTTGCAACTCAGTTCCTCTTCTTTTGCAATAACCTCAATATAAGCTTACTTATGATAGAAATTTTCATCTTCCAGTGTAATCAGTATTTAAATTGATGTTGGAGGAAAGGAAGAGGAGCTCCAAGCTTTGGAAAATGCACTCCAAAGATAGGTCTTTCATTGTCATTTAAAATGTGATGAATGGAGTTACTGGTTTCTGAAATATGCTACAGAATATTAGCTGATATAAAGAAATCTCAAACAGGGCTGGTTTGGTGCTGTTGAAGATGGGATTGAAAGAACAAATGAGCCCATTCAAGGAAGGAGACAGCTAACACAGAACAATTTGTCCCTGGCCCAGCAGATGCTCTCTCACAGCTGATTAACCTGGGCAATATCCCACCACAGCCCAGGGAGCAGCTCACCTCTACTCTCAACAAGCCACAGTCTCCTGAAGCTTTGCTTTTGCACCAAATGCAGCAGCATTTTCACCCAGTGCCAGTGTTGGCCTACAGGGTATAAGGAGATCTGAGTCCTTCCTTGTCCTCAGCCTGGTGGGGAAGACCCCCTGGGTGGGGGTGACTTGGAAATGCCATGGTCATGATGGCACAACCCATCTATCATCTCCTCTAAAACAGACTGAAACCCATGGAGAAAAAAACCCAAACATTATACAGCAGAGCAGCAACCACCAATCTAAAGTTAGTAACTATCTTCCCTTTTGCATGAAAACACTGCACCTGAATTTCTAAATGTCAAGAAGGGATTTCTGAGTGCTGGGAGACAGAAATGCTGCCTGCTTCAATCCAGCAGCTCAGAACTTTTAAGATTAGCCCATA
Organism: Tichodroma muraria; assembly: GCA_013390105.1. Classification (NCBI taxonomy): domain Eukaryota; kingdom Metazoa; phylum Chordata; class Aves; order Passeriformes; family Sittidae; genus Tichodroma; species Tichodroma muraria. Next base: position 46,851 of record WAAG01088367.1, on the reverse strand, counting down.
TATCCACACAGCTACCCTTACTTAAAAACCAGGCTGTATGTTGAAACCCTAAAGATACAGACAGAATCATAGATCACATATGTTCTTCATTTAATTTGCCTTCTCCTCATTTAGACCATTTGCTGCCAACAGTTTAACTCCCCACCCAGCCTCTTTTTCTATTTGCTTTTAATTTTGGGTAAGTTCAGTGTCTCACATCTGATCAAAACAGGGGTTTGCATGGCTTACTTCAACTCATTTCTGAAAATGGGAAGATTCCTAGCAGTGAACACTCCTGTTTCCTGTGCACTAGACCTTGACAAGCAACAGCTGAGTATTTTCCCACATCTCTTCAAGCTTGACTGGGAGGGACATGCTTTTGTATGGACAGTTTATGTTCAACATACATACATTATATTACTAGGGGGGTAGGCTACGAACAGTGCTTAAAAAAAGGTAATAGCAAACATGTAATTTATGTTAATTACTATATGCACTTAGAATTGCACAAAAATTCCTGAGTGCATTCAACAGTTCCATATTTTCTGGGCATATCTCACTGCATTGACTTCAAATACATTGAAGAATGTTCATAAGGATTCCCATTTCTGTAGTAAGTAAACTCTTAATCAGGAAAATATTTGAACTGCCTCTGAAGGCAGTTCAAACACATGCCTTTAACTTTTAAAGTCAAGTCCGAGATTAGATTTAAAATATCTTTTCTTTTGAATGACAGCTTATTTTAGCAGACCACCTGAACATATTAGTGTGATCATTATGTTATAAAGCATATAAGAATAGTAATTTGTATTAAATTACAATATTCTAGCTATTGAATTATATCCTGAGCTGGAAGGAACTCACAAGAATTACTGAAGTCCACCTCCTGGCAAAGGGCAACCCTAGAATCGCTCCCTGTTGGGTGTGATATAATATGCTATTACATTATATACTACTATGTAGTACATTAAAATATGTATAAAATAATAATTTGTGTTAAATTTATTTAAATGACTGGAATTAAACTATTAAAATGCTGTTTCAGGGATTTTAATTATAACAAGAGGCAATATTTTATGGTTCTGGCTATATATTTTAGCTTAAGGTAAACTTTAAAGTTTTTAACAATTTCATAAATTGTTTACTGCCTGTACAAATTTGTTTCAAGCCTTACTGAAGATAATGATAACTTAAAAAAATACTTTAAAAAGAGAAGTTATTTATTTTAAGTACTCTAGGAGGCTTTGCCCACATGGTATATGTAAAAAAAAAAATGAAACCAGTAAACATTTATTATAAAAACAATAATCTAAATGTAGAGATACCAGAATTTAGAAAATAATAGAAATAGTAGGATGGTAGATCCAAAGAATCAAAGTTTTGGTCAGAGATTGACGTCCTCAGCTTATATGGAATTCAAGAGGAATTTGTGGTAAGAGCGTTTCCCAAGAGCTTCCACAAGATTGCAGTAGAAGCTTTAAGAAAAAAAAAAAAAACAACAACAAAAAACAAAACCAGTAATAACAAGTTATATACAGAACTTCTTATCCACGTATCTCTTGAGAGGAACACATACTATTGATTTGACATTAAAATTACACCATTAGCTGCTCCATCACTCATTGATTTCAGTCAGGTTTAAAATACTGCTCTGATGATGTCAAACCAAAAAGAAAATGAAATGTCATAGCCCAGGATGTGCACAAACAGAAAAATGGGAACACTCAGGAAGTTTTGAAGCATATTAAGGGTTAGGAAAAGGCCAGGAGCTCTCTTATGTCTGTTACTTGAGGATGGCTGTGAAAATGTACGTTCAAACCCTGTTTTTGTCAGCAAGCACCTGGGAAGTGGTCAGCAAAAGAAATGTGACAGCCCTATTCTTGTCCCAAAATGAAGCAGTATGTAAAGAGTGAAAATAACCATCTATGCTTGATTAATTAGGTTTGTAAGTATTCTTCAAGAACTAAACAATATTTCTAAAGATTTCAATAGTTCAAAGATTGCCCTATGGCCGCCTGGCCAATACATCTTCCAGCACACACAGTTTACAAGCATTTTTCTTCCCAATATGTTGTCTTGGTTTGGTGTGACATTGTTTGAGCACAGGTCTGTTTGGGTCAGCGTGGTTTTCTTCGCATCACAGCAGTGGTGCTGAGGACAGCACTCAGACCATACATCTTCCATGTCATTTCAGTCAAAGGCACATGATGCTTCCTGGTGCCCAATCAGGAAGGGTCCGGCGCTGGGACAGGGGGGCATATTGGCAAACTCAGCTTTCTTAATGACAGCCATTGTTGCAGACAAACAAAAGCACCGTTCTGAATATTAGCGCGCGGCCGTGTGCTAAGGTCATCTGTATGGCACATCCATCATCTCCCAAAACGGGGCAAAATGCTTTAAAAATCTGTCAGAACACGGTATGTTCAGAATACGCCTCAGAGCTGGCAACTGATACAAGTGCAGCGACCACTTTGAACAGTTCTCCTCCTCTTCCTCCTCAACAATTCTGCACAGGGGCAGTGGAGAAAGAATAAAAAATATTGTCTTCTAACTGCAACTAGGGGGGCTACTTTAATTAGGCTACTCAACTAAAAAAATTAATCTAATAATCTGTAATAATTAGGTTGAACAGCAATTCTTCCTGTAAGTTAGAGCTCCACAATAGTGCTTGTGTTGACTAACTACTAATGGGCAGTTAACAACACTCCGATTTTGAGGCTCACTGTTACACTGTTCACTCGTGAAAGCATCTGAAAATTGAAATAAAAAGGATATAATGCAGTTGGCTAGAATCTTTGACTGATCCTTCAGTAGTCATGAAAATAATGCCAGTGAGGTTACACCAATTAAATGCCAGTTGTATGACTTATATCAGCAACTGTTTCTCAGTATATGACATTCACTGTCTGACCCTTAGATGGCATGGAAGAGACAAAACTGTTACAATCATTTTTAGAGGTCTCTTTAGTAAAATTAATAGATGACAGGAAAATTCCATTATCAGTGTTCATTCATTTAGGTAAATTAAATAGTTTAATTCCTTTGTTCACTGAACAAATACTGGCTTTCCAATCATTTTCTGCCCCACTAAACGGTTAGAAGCCAGAAACATTATTTATTGGTCATTTTGGTTTTAATAACTGCTCAATGTACAATTAAATTGTACAGATACATATTCAAAATGAAAACCTGAATATTAAATTTCTGTAAAATTTCCCTTTTTTTTTTTTAATTTGGGGAGACCGTTTATCTAACAGTGGAACAACAAAGAGGAACAACACTGGAATACTCACAAGCATTTTGTGTGAGCAAGTCTGAACCTGGCTGATGCCCCAAGACCCTGCAGCAAGGGGGCTGCAGCAGTGCAGCTTCTGGAGGCTTCCCCAGCAGTGCTGATGTGGCAGCAGATAAGTGCCTGCCACTTTGTGACGAAGCCCCTCGATGCATGGCTGAGCTCCCTAAGTCCAGAAACGCTTCTCAGAGACTTTTCTTATGGCTCCCTGTTTCCAAAAGCTCTCTCCCAAAACCCAGTAGCAGATACGTTGCTCCTGGTCATTACTGTTCTTACCTATCTGGGTGCCTGCCAGGGACAAAGGACATGTTTGGTCACTACCTTCTCAATCCACCCCTGGTGACAGCTCATCCCACACTCCATGGCTGCAGAGGTCACTGCTCCCTGCCACCACAAACGAGGCTCCCACCTACCTTCCCAGGTGGACAGCCACCTACCAGCCAAATAAAACAACCATACAAGAGGCATTCGATCAGGTCACATTAATAAAACCCACATGCAAACCCAAACATCCCATGCAACAAATATTGCCAATATTATTAAAATGCTGGGGTCACATTCTCCATTGACTGCAAAACAGCACTTGTTCAAAGACTGAAGGAGCAGCCAAATAAACAAATGTGAATGGAAAAAAAATCTAGGTATAAGTTACTTCCCTGTTTGAGCCACAGAACTGATTGCATGTTAAAAGCTGGGATTTGCTTTGGCACGTGGTCCTTTGTTGGATTACTGAGTGCCTGACTTTGTGTAACATTCTCAGAACAAAAATTAGATAACTACACAGAAGAGCCAATATATCATCACATCTCAGGTGTCAACATACGTCTCCTAATTTTTTGAGACAGATCAATTTCTTCCTCCATAAATGTCATATATTTTGAAAACAAAAAAGCATGTAGAGTTTTCATTAGTAGGATAGGGAAGAAGTATTTGCTTCCTTTGAAATCACGGTTTTCATCAAGTTTCTGGTTTATTTGTATTTTTTTTTCCCTACAGTATGGTTCATGAGGATTTCCAAGGAGATGACCAGAAGCAACATTTGGATTATGGAAAATTGTCATCTGCACTAAGTGACTAGAGGAAATGAGGTTCCTGTCTTGCAACTTCAACCGTATCACACAGTTTTACCAATAGCTCAGAATTTATTTATACTTATGAAATCCACATGCTTGTGTCTGTTCATACACGTAAAGTTTGTAGGACTGAGTGTTGTAAGTGTGCATGAGAACTAAGCTACATGGAGGAAAAAAAAAAGATGTTTGTTGGCTGTACTGTGATGGGTCAAAACTGAGTCTTTTTATATGCGAAATATGCAGAGCACAAATACTTACATTCTCATTCCACTGGGCCATATGGGTACCACTTTCATTTAGACCATTAGGAAATTCAGTACACCCCTGCTTTTGTCACTGCTGTCACTTCTGTCATTCTTGTAAATCCCAGTGTCCAATGTGTGTTTGGCAAGTTTGTCTACACAATAAATACAATCAGCCTACCATAAGTGCTTCTTCTATTTAACTGGTGGATGTATAGAGAGATCTATGCTCAAGCTATCTATAAAACCATCTGATATTTTACTGACATCCCTTCCTCTTATCATACTAAATCCGTCCCCAGTCTTTCTGCTTGCGTTTTTATCAACTTTTAGCAATGTTGAAGCACATGATCACAGAGTCATAGAGCATAAGCTGGTCTCATATCCATGGCTAATTCATCATCCAGTCCTTGCAAAATGCAGAGAATGTTACTGTAAATGGAATGGTATTGCACACTCCCTGGCAAATACAAGAAAACCACAAGACCTGTTTATCATCAATCTTCCTTAGGTACACTTGACAAAATGATACAAAAATTTGTGTAGGGGTGACTAGTTCAAATAACAAGCAAGTGATTTGGTGGCATTAGGGGGAGCATAGGTTTATGAGACCACAGAGGTATTGACAGCACAGTAATGGGATTAACCTTATCTGAGTAGAAGAAACATCCCTGCTTGTGCTTCAGCTAATTGGAAGCAGCATGCTCTGAGCTCTGACTGCCAGAATCTGCTGCCTGCAACCCAAAAGCCTTGCAGGGCTCCAAGCCAAACCACATTCAAATGCAGCAGCAGACCCATGAAACAGTCCCATGCAAGAAGGATACATGCAATAGGGTTACACTGCCTGAAGGGGTTGCAGAGACCCCACCTTTGCAGATGTCCACAAGCCAATGAGAGAGATTAGTCAGGATTAATATACAAGTACATAAATTCTATAAAACATTATATATTATGTATATAATTGCATATTATAGGTATATAATATGTACATATACATATGTGTAATATTTTATACATAATATAATACAATATAATACACACATCTATGGCTTCCCAGACACCCTGAGGACTCTTCTGACCATCTGAAATTCAGTGGTTAGTGTTATTTTTGTGATAAATTTCCTTCTGAGAAAAATGATAACTAACAGAAGGGAGGTTTGCTCTCCAACCCTAACCTAATTAAAATAAAATTCAAATCCATTCTCTTCCTGAGAGATGGACAGGAGTTTTGCCCAAGATTCCAAAAGAAAGGGGCTGCAAAGTCCTTGCTTAATCTCCTATTTGAACATAACTGCTGGAGAAAAAAAAGTTACAGTGTAAATAAAATAGAGGGAAATACAGAAATAAAAAATTACTTTTTTCCCCTCTTTCCATTTTTTACGACCCTGAAACTGCTAATGTGTGATAGGTGAACGGCAGTGGGTATTTCCCAAACTGTATGGAGTTAATGGCCCACTTCAGCATGCTGGAGATGGTAGCAAAGCCAAAATACCAAATAAACGTTTGTGATGATTCAGCAAACAAGGCTGACAAAGATGAAACAAGCCTAATTCAAATAGTATTTAAAATGTTTTTTTCAGTAAAAAATCCCTATATTCTGAGTAAAGATTTATTACTCTCTGTGTGAATGGACTTAGAAAAAATACATGCAGCAAGATTTTAAATACACAACCTAACATTTATTGGCACATATAATCCCCACACATCCCCCATTAATCTCTCATTTAAGCCAATTTGATTCATATAATCTACCTAAGATGTGTATTAAACCAGGATGAGAGCAACATAATTCAGCTGTTCTTAAAGTGAGTTGCATTTTACCCTAGCAACAGAATAAACCATGCATCCTATCCAAATGTGTGAGTCCATCAGCTCAGCAAAGGACTGTGCCATGATATGAGAGATATGATAGGAGAACTGGATGAGGTAAAAATATCTGGGCTCCAAGGCACAGCCAGAAATGGCTGCATTGCTCTGTAATCATAATTTTTGACATTTTATAGAGACTTTTTTTCTTGCCAGGTGAGCACTCACCAGTTTCCAGTATGAAGGTCATGGCAGATCTTGTGCCTTGACAAAAAAGAAAGCTTTTCATTATATCCGGGGCTTCAGAGGTCTTCTCTTGCTGGTTGCATAAGAGTGAGCTAATCAAAAGTTAAACTTAGACCATACAGTTCAATGTCTGGGTGTTTGTAATTTAGTTCAACAAAAAGAACCGTCAAAACTTTTCCCTACAACTCATCTTCATTCATAAACCAAAGCATTAGGCTCATCTATTATCATCTGAACATTCTGATAAGGTTCTTGTGAAACAGACTTTAAACCCAAGACTGTACCGTGAACAGCAGAAATATCAAAGCTCAGAAACAAATTATTTTTCAGAGAAGGAAATATTTGTACAACCCATCCCTTTGTACAAACTATCCCCGTTCTCTAGCTCATGTAGGAACCTGAACAATCAAGAGCAAATTTTGACTTGAGGAATATTTTTGCCAAATTCCAATCTTCTGAGCACTTCAAGTAAAGCAGTCAAAATATGAAATCCTGTCTTTCCCACAATGTGTAATATTACAGCTGATCACAAAAGAAAAAATGTATCACTTGAAAGATCATTAGTTATTGACACAGAGATGAACTAATTTATGTATTTTGCAACTGGAACATAACTTAGGACACCAATACTTGGGATGTTTATCTCATTCATTCCAACCATTTTTGAGATTTTAAAGTCTAAAGACTGCCTTACATGCTTAATGTATTTCAAAAGCAGATGAGGAACAGATTACAATTTACTAAATGCACTGTAAAAAAGAATAAAACATACTTCTAATAAAACATTCATAAAAGAGTCTAAGAACAGACAAAGAGATGAGTAGTTGTGCGTGGGGAAATCACTTCAAAATCATCTTTTGGATTAGAAGCACTTTATGTATAAATTGGTTCATAATGTTTCTCCATCATTGTCTTAGGACAGCATCTGTTGTTCTAAAAAAGGACTGCTCTTACACTCAGGTTCCTTATCTTTGCTCTTTGTGACACAACATTGTTAATATGTACCTTTTGTTTTTAAAATAAATTATTTTGCTATTCTTGTATATTTTCATGTCAGGAAAATGGCATGGCAGTGTGTATGCATGTATATTGCATCTTTAAGTGTAAATGTGTATACGACACATTTACATTTCATACCACCTCTCCAATTTTGCAAAATACCTTTAGCACCTCACCTGACGCTTTAGGAATTCTGTTGAAGTTTCCTAATAACCCTTTATCTGCTTATGGATTTTTCTCATGGAAAAAGAGACTTGGTGATTATGTTTGGCAGGCATTCAAGGTTATAAATTGCAATTATTAGAATCCTTTTCAAATCTCTACCCAAAATGTGAGGGACATTTTCCAGCCAGGTGAGCAGAGAACTCTGCAGCCCCAGATGGGCAGCAGGTGGGGCACACATGGAGGAGCACCTGAAGAGGCACTGGGGGTTTGGCATTGCCTCCAAAGGCTAAGGAGAAGCAGTGATCTGAAAATCCAGCCCTCTGTCTAGCAGTGGAACACTGGCAGTGCACAGAGACACAGATGTTCTGCAGCATCTGCTGGGTAGTGGTCCCAATCTGCTTGTCAGAAGCATTCCTTGTCTTTAGCACAGATAGGGGAATCACTGAGGAGAAGTGGGATATGCACTGACTGAGCAAAAGAGCAGCAGTCATGAGCCAAGGAAATCACAAGAATCCAGAAATTCAGGTAATGCATGATGGGACCAAGGGGAAAGCAGCATAACTTCACAATGTGCTTGCTCAGACCACTGCAGGGCAAAAAAGCTGATTAGGAGGCTCATCACATAAAACACCTGGCTTACTCCTTTCTCCAGATGAAATAATCACTGCTGGCAGTATTATGGGCTAGTGAACTTCCTCCTCACAAAGGAGATAGAGACAATAAAATGTGTTCCCCTGCTCACCTATGGAACACTATCATGACCTAATGAAAAATAGTGCTATTTACTGCCTCACCTGAAGAAAACAGCAACAGGATAATTCAAGATAAAACCACATTATTTTCATTTAGCTCAGTCTCCTCTGTGTGCACTTGCATCAAACGTCAGCCTGCGCAGAGGCTCCCTGTGAGCAGCACTACAGGAGCAGCAGATCCCACCTCCGGAATCAACAGGTGTAGTTGGATATGCAAGAATGAAAAATGGGAGTTGTTGTGAGGACCCTGGAAGCCACATGGTTGGTGTTCTCTTAACAGCCTGACCAGCAATGCCGAGGTCATGGGCTTACCATATGGGCTGTTCACTTTAGTGTTGGACTTGATGATCCTTGCGAGTCCCTTTCAACTCAGAAGGTTCTGTGATTCTGTGTCATCATGTCATCTCTGTGGCACACAGATACAGAAAAGATGGTGCTGCTTGTGAACAGCCAAGAGTGTAACGCCATAACAAGGCACATGCACCTTTCTGCTTATAAACAGAAATTTCAAACCCAGAGAATTGTAAAATATTGCTTGAAGACATCTTCATAAGATATCTTCATTTCTTTCTGCTTTTATTTTTGTAGAGAGGGGGAAGAGGATGGGGAAGCAGGGGGAGAGGAGGTCCTTTGTATGTTTATGCAAAATATGATAGTGATGAATACTTACATAATGATTCTGCATCAAGACCTCACATATCACATTTCACCTGAGAAACTTTGTGTGCTGTTCCTGACAAATCCCAAATGACTGTGAATGGTTCGCCTGCAAGCTCTCCCTCATGCTGGGCAGTTTCATGCAGTCTTTCACTTCACTTTTCCTTTCCCATCCTCCATGTTCTGCAAACAGTATTACCAGCATCCCTCTGGGAAGGCTGTGCAGCTTCAGAAAGGGATCTGGCAATACCTTCATTGCTTATCAACTCTTCTTCCTAGCTCCCATGAAGGAAGACATGAGAAAATTGTCAACTGACACAATTTGCTGTAATCAATTAAAATTTAATTTTCAGATAGTTCAAACCCACTCTGTTTAATTTTGAATGACACTGAAGCTCAAAAAATCTCTACATGGCAACTTTCAGTGCCTTCCCCATTCAGGCACTGTCTGGATGATATGAAATCCAGAAGGCACACAAGTTGCAAAGGCAGCATGCTCAAATTAATCTTACCCTCCCGTACTAAGCTCCTCTGGAAAAAAAACACTAGCTCATTTCAGGTTTGAGTATTCTGAATCTAAAACAGCTCTTATCTAAACTTGCCTATGTGAGATTTACAAATGAGAAAAGAACAAATAAGGAGTAATTTAAATTTTAATTTAAACCCCCTCCATTTTCTTATCCCTTATCAAACTGCCAGCATTTTTCCTGCTAACAATGAGCTGAGTGTCATGGGCACAGCACAGCCCCCTACCACAAACCAAGTAATCTCTTTCATCTAAAACCCTGATCCCTTTAATAAACAAAATACGAAAAGGCAGTCAAAATTACGCTCTGGCTTTATGAAAGAAGCAGGGAAATCCTTAGAGCACAATCCCCTACTTGTTATTTTCACAGCCCATGTGACCCAAAGTCATTCTGAAGGATAAAAAGACAGAGGCTGCCACCAGATCTCTGCCATGATTTTTCCACAGTTCCCAGCCTCAGCCCATCTGTTATGCAGCGGCCACATGAATGGCATGTGTCAAGAGAGTCATCACTGTGCAAACTGTCCAAAGAAATCAACCAGCCAACTTCCTTTTGCTTCCATGGCTTCAGCAATTGTTGCTGAGCCGACCACCATATGGTGAATAATTAGTTTTTCGACCCCACTCTAGAAAAATGTTCGCTCCATTGCCAGGCATTAGCAATATGTGTGTTAATGAACAGCAGATGATGAATGCCTATACATTAACAAAAGTTGAGATTTTCTGGCAGCAAGCTGCACTCACTGCACAAATCCTAGTTACTCTTAAGGAACTGAGAGATGGATGGCAGCAAGTCCTGGCTGAAAAGTGCAATTCATCCAAGTTTCTCCATTTCTCAAACACTAAAGGAACTTTGCAATAAACCATCCCACTCCTCTCATCTTGCCGCTCCCTTTCTTAAAATGATCAATTCCAGCCACGTAAAGGATTGGCAATGCAAAGCTCTCCAACAGACGTCCTCTGTTCTCGGGCAATTGGGGTGCACTGTGTAAATACCCGGCACGCAGGTTCCTCCACACTTCTTTTTGTCTGAGGGCTCGATGCATATGAATTTATACTGAGTACCTGCAGTGTGCAAGCCCCTTGAGGAGTCAGTCCCAGACCTCTGAGCAAACACTCACCTCCAAGGACCAAGGCTGGTAAATATGTCTGATGGTTCCATCAAATGGACTTAAAAGCTTGGCTAAGACCTCTAAGTACACTTTGCTCCATGAAGTGATTTTTTTTCCTAGCCCTCTAATTAAAAAGAGATCTTCCCTACATTCCTGTGTAGGATGAAATATCCCCATATGGTGCAAGCATCATAAACTAATGATCACATTCAGGAAAGCTGGTCCTTCTGACTCTTGTCTGTCGTTAGGAGAGTTCCAAATGCAGCCCAGACACATTTTAAAATAAAAGGAACCATTTACAGACTTGTTAGGAAACAACTACTTGTCTTGGGGACGACTGCAACTCTGGCACATACATTTTGTGTGTACAGACGTTTTAACATGCATCATAAATATAATACCTTAGATGAAAGCCATTCTTCAGAAGACAGGGAACTGTACAGGTTGCCAAGACACCTCAGTTTCCTTCATGCAGATTCAGTGGTGAAAGGCACAGAGCCAGGTGTAGAGCATGATCCCAGATCAGATCCTGTTGCTGTCACTGGCAATATTTTGGACAAGTCATCCATGTTTCTGCAACACATGTCCAGACCAGACCACTGTACCAGTGGTGCCCAACTCTCTCCTCAAAGCACCTTTTTGGCTGTATGAATACTCAGAAGCAAGAAGAAGTCAATTGCATCTCAAAAGGCAGCTGTACACATGTATGACCTCACCTTCCAGATCTGACTAGCTGGCAGGTCTTGAAATCTGTATCTGCACTTGTTATTTTATCATGTGCTAAACCTGTCCATTAATCAGGCATTTTTTTCCCAAATATCTCAAATTTTGGACACAGCTAACCTGCACAGGCAGTGCTGACAGGTTTGTTTTTTTCTTATTAACAGAAGGTGGTTGCAGATTTAACTTCTTTTGGTGCAGTCTCAAGCACCAAGTGTCCCATTTAATTTGTGTGAGAGTACCAAAACAAGAAATTATCATCTGACAGCCGAAAGTTCCGCTAAATCTTGCTGATAACAGCACAGGCAAGACTATCCCCTAGTTTAGTTCAAATAGTGGTACTGCCTATTGAAAAGTAACATTTACTACCTGCAGGAGTTTAAAATTTCCAGGAGAAAAGGACTGCAGAATTATAAAGTTAAATCAAGCTGATGCAATAAGCTCCTTGGTAGCACCTCCTTATGGGAAACATTCACCTTTCTTAGACATGGCCAGCTTCTTTCAGTGGATCTGAGTAATTTGGACATTCTGGGGACAATATTTTAATTTTGATTAATGAGCAGCAATGACATACAAAGAACACAGAGCAGAATTATGTCTACACAACAAAAGCTGGAGTGCCAGGACTCTGGTATGGAGCTCTGGTCTAGTAACCAGGTCCAGCCTAAGTTAGATCAAACTCCAGAATAGTGTTTCATGAC